>DWAJ01001091.1:0-25009 GCA_018238005.1 Eurema mandarina
AGCGAATATGTTGCTCCCAGTACATAGTTTAGTCTTATACTAAAGTTGTGGAGCTACGCCCGCACCACAAACCACCCTGTTATGTCTATCCTAGTCAATAGGTTAGTCTCTTACTCAATTTGCGAACTGTTACATACCAATACTAGAATATATACTATTCTGACGGAAGGTTAGTCTAAAACTCAAGTTGCGTAGCTACTGCCGTAACACATCACACCCCGAGTTATATACCGATACCCAAACAAGCGAATATATTGCTGCTAATCCATATGTTAGTCATACTCAACTTGCGGAGATACTCCTGCTCCACAATGATGGTATGTAACAGGGTATGTACCGAGTACCGACACTATTCAAATACTTAAAGATAATATATTGGACAAAGGTTAGTCTAAGGCTCAGGTTGTGGAGCTACGCCCGCCTTCACCATACCCTGTTACATACCGATACCCAAATACTTCATATTAGTGTTAGCCTATCAAAAATTAGTCTAATTTTCAGGTTGAATTCGCCGCGCTATCCCTGACTTCGTCATTTAACGAAAACAACGCCGTGAGGTTTAAGTTACTTTGTTTATGAAATAACCAGCTCTTGTAAGCATGAGTATATATGACGACTAAACTGTTAGACTAGACCATCTTTTTAAGGTCTCGTCTACGGTCTACGATCACACGCAAGGCTACCAAACAATTTTGTTCGCCTATTCCCGAAACTTTTTTATACATTTTTTTAATTAAAAACATTTGTTATATTTAACATTGAGAAACAGGATATAAGACATTTACAAGAGTGATTTCGAAACATCTTATTATATTTTTAGAAAACCAATTTTATTATATACATACTTACTTAAAAAAGCAATATCAACGGATGTTAAGCTTTTCGTAAGAAAATTACTCATTATTTATTCAAAAGCTAATTAAAATGACAACTTTCAAAGGAAAATGTTATTTATCATAATTGCAAGATGATGTCGAAGAAAACTATCTACCTAATTATTAGTTATCATTTAGAAAGTTAATCCGACCCCATTCGCTGTTAATAAACTAACTAGCCTCGGATCCAACTTTCCCTAGGCTATCTTAGTTAAATTACTTGTTGACTAACTACAAAAAGTGATAGTAATTTTCTTTGTCGTTTATAAATACTAAAGTAAATGCCTCTAACATAATTATGCACTACAATATTACAATATTAAACATAATTGTAAACGATTGTCAAATCCAATTTATCTCCAAAAGATATTGTCTATGGTACCTTAGTTAGATAATAAAAATACCCATAATGAAAGTGAACTGTTTACGTTAGCAACATTTGAAAACTGTGTACATTACGTCTGAATTCGGCTCACTTGACACCTGTCAATACAGATCTGTCAAAATAGGCGACTTGAAACGTTCTTAAATCTAATTTGTCTATTGTTTATTTAACATTCGACCATAAAGCACACATACCTCCAATTCGTCGGAATCGTCGTTGTCTTCATTCTCTCCCTCCGATGACTCCTTCTCGTGTGTTTGACTATCGCTTTCTTCGTCATGGCTCACTTCAGGTACCGGTGGTTGTGGCGGCGGAGGCTGTTTGAACATACATACAAATTTTCATTATGTTGCCTTGAAAAATTAAAAATGAATGAATATATGAAATTTTATTTTCTAATATACTCAATAATAGTAGTAGATGAAAATAATTGATAAGCATAATTAAGCTGAGTATCGATAATTAATATACGAATAAAAAAATTAGTAAGAAATATATAGATAAGACCTGCAATTAATATTGTAAAGTTCCATCTACCCAACTTAAAAAAAAACAAAAAAATCATAATAAATATATCCTACAAATATAACTCTCAATAAGTGACAAAATACCTCAATAATCTCAGTAACGATATGCACGGGCTCCGGTGGAACTATCCCGTTGGCGGTGGGCACTTCGTTAACCGGCGGTTGCTCCGGTGTTCTCGTGAACAGTTTCACTGCTTTCGCCTTCAGCTCCTTCGGGTGAGGTGTGTTTTGTCGGACGAAAGGAGTCTGTCGAAATTTTAACGATTTTAAATTTTGTACATAGGAATTTTATTGCTCAAAGTTGCGACCTTGTTTTTCTTCTCTGTTCTATTAATCAAATCAATATTATTACGATTTCAAGCTTGTTTAAACAAAGTGGCAACCTAGAAATAAATGTTCAATTAAAATAAAATACCAAGATCATACAGTCTAATAAGTTATTAAAAATTAAACTACATGCACATGCTTAAAATATTTAAACGTGATAATTAAACTGTTGTTTATAAATAGGTACCAAATAAAAAATATTGCACAACATAAATGGACTGAAAACTACAAAGCATTAACTATATATCTAGTAGCATTTTATTATATTAATCAGGAATTCAAAATATGAGTCGTCCTGATTAATATTTGATTTTTTGTATTAATAAGTAACGAACTAACGGTATCATTATACGATATATGTAGATATCACAAAATATCATAAAACGGTGTGCAATGTGCATGTTATATTGCGGGTATGTATAACAGACTTTATAATTTATTTGCACATCTTCAACAGGTTTGTATAAAATTATCATACAACTGGGTAAATATGTTGAATCCGTGGAAATGATAAGGGCGTACACTTAGTGTTATTATTCAGACGACGTCAAATGGTAGTTTAAACGCGTCAGATACGTTATATGTTTTAATAATTTCTTTAAGGAAAGACGAATAGTGTAAGTCAAAATAGTACTTTTAGTGGAACTAGGATGTGACCTTTATGCTCATAAAAATTTATAATTGCCGTTTAGCCTATTAAGCTCATCAAGTGGAACAAAACTAGGCGTGAATCACAGGATATGATCGCATATCGCATCGTGCCTTGGAGCAAATACAACGTCTCGGGATCTCCTAACACAAATAGTGAAGTTTATGACAAAGAAAATCAAATGAAGACCTCAAAGTATCCTTTTTAAATTAAATAAATGTATTATTTTGGTAATTCATAGAAAATAGGGTTATATTTAACACTATTTTTCGTTTACAGGTTAACTAAAAGGAATACAGGTAAGTTTTTTTTTTAATATCTAAATAAACTCGGAGTCTACGGTGTAAATGTCGCAAATAGGTATAAAGTGAAATGCATGCGACGAAATTAATCCTATTTAATGACTGTGTGATTAATATATCTCTACATTGTAAATTAATAAAGCATTGCATCAAAACGTTTCGATAAAAATTGTAAATAAGGTTACTATGCAAAAGGCAAAATATTTCCTTCTATTTCTTTCTAGGTAGCATATTCTAATACAAAATGCATCGTGGAGGCAGCGGATAGAGCGGTAAGAGTGCATTCACAAATTAATTTATTTTTTGGAGCTCGCGTAGAATATTTTACACTTCGTAAAATCCCTACTATGTATTTAATGATATACGAGCCATATTCTTAGTTCAAAACCGTGTCAGATTTTTAATGTTTATAATTTTAATTAACATATCGAATACGCCTTCTTATACAAAGCTCTAAACCACCGTGCAACAAAATAAAGAACATCGCAACTCCTAGGTATAGTTGTACGAAACCCATATAGATATTTGTGAATGCACTCATCGGTGGTGTACCTCAGCGAGGTTAGTAATAGAGGAGGATAGCCTCTGCAAGGAGCTCCTCCGTTGCGTGGTGACTAGCTTGCGAACTACATTTAACGGTCGCCTCAGCCCTAACATCTGCGCGCCGAAGAACGAGTCGTCCTCCTGCGCGCACGTCACCTTGAACCAACACAACACACCACGGTCGCAGCGTTGCGTACGCGAATGCGTGCTCCTTAGTCCTTACCCAATCAACTGTACAATAAAACTTTACAAAAACTGCAATTAAATCCTTCATTTGTCTTCGTCTTGTTATTTACCCGTCCTATACAAACTTAGTGACATGATTGCGAATTTATAAAGCAATATAAAAGGCGTGTTGTACGCGTCATTTACAATGGTAACGTGCGTTAAATTGAGAGGCTCCTACAGCATACTCGGTGTCATTATACAAATATGCAAATTGGTATTTTAGTAAACACATAGGTAATAAGTTACCCGTTCTGTTTTATATAGATACCTTAATATAAGACTATTACTTTCCTCTATTGTATTTTATCTGTTTGTTTAAACTTTTTTGACTGAACTTTTGCCTTATTATCACATTTCTGTCTCGATCAAAATATATAAATATGAAACTTATACAATATATTTTATAATCTTAGAAAAATATAATTTTGTTTATATAATTTCAGGGGTATGATGTAGTATAACAATTAATTGATTATCATTGTCACATCAGTAGACAAAACATGCAACTAAAAATAAAACATTTAAACACAATTTTGTTTATTTTATTTCATAATAGTTTGTTACAACTATCGTTACATAAATAAACTTTGAACACAATTTCAACGGAACGAAATAACAGAATATGCACAACCAATGTTTCGCTAATAAATAAAATATAAAGCTTACATACAAATAATACTGCATAATAAAATTCAAGACGAGATTTTATAGTTTATATCTAGACTATTCTAACGTCACCAATATGGAGCTTAGTACTAGATATGCTCTTTGCCTATTAAATACGCTATTTCTAAACCAAGTCCTAGTATTCCTGCACTGGTTTCTGATCGCGTATCCAGTATTGTGCACGTTTAAAGGTATATCTGTGTACGGACGTGTGTAACTGGCGGTTCTTCTGCAAGTAAACGGATAACAGCATATGCTCACCTCTTTAGCTTCGGGCACGTCTTCAGTGAATTTCACAGAAATAGTGCGAGACGCTTCCTTTTCCTCCCAATCGTCATCGGAATCGTGGTCTCGCGAAAATGTAGATTCTGTTATGGAATAAAATCATTAGAAAAACACATTTAAATTATAACGATCTTTCTGTAATACATATGTAATAAAAATACCTAGATAGGTACGTGGTTATATTTGAAATTTGTAATTATTGTAAGTAAGCAATTGTAACTTTAACCCCAAATTTACGTAACAATAACTACATAACAAGGTTCACAGTATGACAAACATTTAAAGCGTACGACACAATATGTAAAAAACAATAAACATGTATATTGTCTGACATATAAGTTGACCTATGCTCTGTGCATCATTGTTGTAAGTATGCGACTATTACTGGCAATGTACATTTAAGAACAAATTTTAAGCTAACGGTTACCAAGAAATGTAAAAAAGGATATTAACTTATTAAGGTGTTTGAGTATTACGGATAATATCGAAACGTTTAGATCCTTCATACAATACTCGTGAACAAAGCTCTTTAGGTTCAACTTACATGTCAATAATTTAGCCCCTTACTATATTTCAAAAACCCCTTTAACATCTAATACACATAATAGACATAAAAACCTTTGCTGCTGTATCCTAATCTGTGCAGGAAACTAGTTTAAAAGTAACGAAAATCTACATTAAAAGTGTGTCTCAATCTATCTACACTACAGTGTAAGAAGCTGCGCTGTGATTAATAAAAATATGTGTGGATAAATTAAAAATATTTGTATGTACATGTCTCACCTCGTATCCTATCTAGTTCCTGCGACTGTGAATTAAACCTGTGTTCCCTGAACCAGGTGCCACTGCCAACCTCCGACGTGTGTTCCAACTCTATTCGTGTCGTGTAAAAGTGACGTTTAGTATATTTACACAGCAAACAAAACAAACACCGGTCAATGCCCATTCACTTATACTCTTACTTCTTTTAAAATCTTACTATTCACTAACTAACATTATAGATTATATGCCGTTTTTAAAAATATTAATAATGACGTCACTATCAATTAATACTTATAATGGATTATAATTAAAGCTTTATTCAATAAAAATTTATTGATGGAAGTTCAGCAAAAATTACGTATGTCTTATGAGGACGCCTAACATGAATTTATTTAACTTATATACGCATATAATACTTAGAATGTATACATATTTCTATGGATTTTAATTGTTTGATACAACGCGTTATTTATAATTTCAAACACAAAATTACGTTACGGCAAGAAAAACGAACGTAGTTACGACAAAAAGGCTTAATTGTTATTACGGAGCATCAAGGTTGTTTTAGTGTTACTTATAACATATTTTCAAGAAAATAATATTCAAATTTAATCTTTTTGTGTTAAATAAGTATCTTCGCCAAAACAAGGTCTAATATATGCATTAAAATTATGATATATGTATCATTTTTGAATCGTTATGGTATACAAAAAACACTAAGAAACCTTCAGTTTATAAATCTAGATGTAGTTGTTTAAATATAAATGTCTACATAAAATTTATATATTATAAAATTACTATAGAATTAATTATTATACATAAGTGAATAGGCATTAACTTTGCACAATTAAAGAGAAGCACAATAAGCAGAAATAAGAAAATACCGTATGCGGTCACATCTGCATCGTGTTTCCTTAAACATTTAGGGCACGTACATCTCGTAACAATATTACAAGTGACGCGATGACGTATAAACATAATCTAAAGCAAACAGTCTTAAGAACCAGAAGTCTTAAAATTATCAACGCACACTAAATATTGCATGCTTATGTAGTGCGAGCGATTACAACATAATATGGTACAATAATTACACTTCAATGTACTTGAGACTGTTTTTATAAAGACAAAAAAAGAAGAATATTGACAAAGCAACCGAAGCATTGACAATGCAGTTACCATGAAGTTATTATATACATTAATATTACTCAATAAAACAATTCAGACTCGCTTACGGCCAAATACACATACGTAAATTAAATTTAAGCACGCCTTAAGACTCGTAATTTTGACATAATTGTATGGCGAACTGTCAGATCGGACCGGTTTAAGTTGTATTTAAATTTAAGTTGCGTTTCAGTATTCCGGCATTAGTTACTTCCAATAGTGTCTGTAAATGTTTAAAAAAATAAGACTTCTAATATTCCTATTCCATGACAAAGTCACCGATAGCTACTTCACGGTACCTGCAATAGAGCTAAGCGAAGTAAACCCCCCTTTATGTTCTCGTATAAGGGATACCTGGCTGCTGCGTGTACGTGAGCTGCGGCAGGAGGAAGCACGTGAGCACGCTCTCGCCGGTCGCCTCGTCGCGGTCCGTCTGGAACGTGAGCAGCGGCTGCGCCTGGTTCTCCGACAACCACACTGCTTTTAGCTCCAAATTCACTAGCGTATATGGAAGGTATTGTAATCTGTAAGCAATTCATATTTATTTGAGGAGTTGTAGTTCCCGTTTCCGGTGCAATGCCGGGGTGTAAAGTATTCTATGTGTTAATCCAGGGCAACACCTATCTACACACCAAATGTCAACTGAATAGGTCCAGACATTTTCGCGTGAAAGAGTAACAAATATACATCCACACTCTCAAAAAGTTTCACATTTATAATATGTGTAGAGTTTACGTAACTTAAAATATAGTATGTAGTAAACTGTATAAAATAAAAATTAACAACCATTAATTAACTCAGTAACTAATAACTTCTAACAGTACAACTGTATTTTTTTAAATAAAATGTTTAAAAAGTATAATGATGTATTACTTACCGATTGCCGCTTACATCTAATACATGGAGGGATTTACAGTTTCCTAGTTCATTGGGCAGCTTGGTTAGTTTGTTGTCTCGCAAGCTCAGAACACCGAGTAGGGTCATATTGCCGATATCAGGTGGTATCTCTCCCAAGGAATTCCTATCTACATTCAGTACAGTCAACTCGTTCAGGTTCCCTATCGATCGTGGCAGTTCCATTAGAAAATTCTCCGTCAATATAAGCTCTTGTAGATTTGTACATCTGTAGGTGGACAAAAGAATAAATTTATAAGGTATAGAAAAATTGGAAATGATGTAGATTTTAAATATGAAACAAAAATATTCACCTTCCCACATTCTCGTTTAGCGTATGTAGTCTATTTTGGTCCAATTTCAATATAGCTAACTTGCCTAAGTCGCCGATACCATTTGGTACCGTTTCGAGCATATTTTGCGACAAATGAAGATCGGTCAGCGAACACAGCCCGCCGATTTCTTCCGGAATCTTCTCAAGCTTATTCTCACTAACGTCCAAACATATTAAAGCTTTCAAGTTGCCAATTTCAGAAGGCAGATACTGTAACTTGTTGTGATCCAGCCATAATTCTTGTAGCGAGGGCAACTCACCGATGAACCCGGGCTAAAATTAATTTTGTATTAATTAAGTTCGATCAAACTTCAATTTTACGAAGCACAACTTTATTCATAAGTGAATTAATTATGAAATCCATTATCAATTTGCGAAAGTTATGACTATGATATTATCATAATAAAAAGAAAAAGTTGCTCTTCTGAACTACATAAGTATGGACGAATAATTAATTAACTTTTTAGAGTAAAGAAATACTTACCAATACTTCTATTTCATTATCACCAAGATCTAATCTTTCTAGCTTTGTCAGATTTTTTAACGATTCCGGCAATGACTTCAATAAATTTTCTCTCAGCTCCAATGATTGCAGGGACACCAAGCTGAAATAAATGATTAATATTTAATTATATTATTTCACGGTCAACAGAAATTAAAAATCGGCCAACTCGCATGATGACGTAGTGCCGTACCGTTGTATTTGGATTTACCGTTTACTTTTCAAAAGAATTTTGCTGTTAGAATATTTTTTTACTGTCCTTGAAGGATCCGTCTTTTAACTATTTTTTGAAAACTAATAAACAAATTATTTAAAATTAAGTGAGTATATATATAGGATATAAACATCTTATTTGGTCAAATCGTTTTGAAGCATATTGACTGAATAAGAAAATTCAAACATCCCTTTTTATTTTCCGTAAAGCAATAAGGCACAAGATTCCTTCGTAACTCTTAAAATTTTATATATCCATAAAGTCTTAAGCTACGAACTAGAATTTCAAAAGAAGACTAAACTTTGCAGACAGGGTACTTTGGATGTCTACTTTGTTTCGTGAACTTGTACCTAGTTTTAATCCTTGGTTCAGTTTATGAATTTAAAACATGTCTCAATACAATGTTTCACGGCTTTTTACTCCTAGTAGGTATAACGATTTCCCTTCCAAACATTTATCCTCTCTTTCTACCCTTCACATGCTTATTATAGCAAAAAAATAAGTATATGTTCTTTCTAATGCTTTTATCTGTACCTGTTCCAAACCTCGTCAAAACTGATTCAGTCTTTGAAGTAAAAACGTCACAAATCACGTTACACATATCGATTATTAGCGCTGATTATACTAATTAATAATATAAAGGTATAGTGTACGTATCTGATAGAACATTAATTTAATTAGCTCGTCTTTGATCCGGTTTTTCGATAATTTTCGAACCAGCTTATACGCAAATTTGCCAATAGGTCAATGCATTTTGCACAATTCATTTATTTCTTTGAATGAGTCATCGGTACGATGTCCTTGTCGAGTTATGAAGTATAAAAATACTGGGAAATTTTCATGTATTTATACTATTGTTTGTTGCGATTCCTGCTTATCTCCTACCTGAATGCAAAAGAAAGTCTCATTGACTAAGCATTCAGAATCAAATTCACTCATATAAAAATGGTGTCGTGGGACTAAAGACAATGGGTGACTAATCCGGTTACTATTCGAAGTAGAGCCATAAGCAAGGTTAAATGGATAACTACTGGGCAATATAATTACAGATATACAAGTGCATTACGCAAATATCTTAAGGGTCTTTCGGGTTATAATATAATGACTTTACACACAATCAAATCCATTTTTATCACTCGTTTTTAATCAAGCAACTTATTGTTGAAATTTTAAATTAATATTTAATAGATATGTAAACAAAACTACGCAGAATTCTAAAGTAGATAAATTTACTGTTATATTTAAAATGTGCCAACAGTTAAAACCGCAAGCAAGAAAACAAAATTAACGTGGGAGTAAGACAAACAGTAGGTGACCCACTATATGATATACATACATATATATGTTAATTACATTTAGTAATTTTCGTCACTTCACTGCCAAATAACTTCTAAAATTTTCTTTAATTTTAACATTAAAAAAACCAGAATATTTTAAGTAACTTAACATCCAAATTTAGAATGATAATAATATCATTCAAAACTTACATTTTAGCGCGATAGCTAGAAATCTTTGATGTTTATAAACAGGAAACATGTTCAAAGCAGAAATTAATGTTATTCAATCATTAATTACGCTCAGAGGCCTATTCCACATTGTAAGTCACATGCCAATTTCCCGCGGCAAAGTAAATAGGATTTTGTTTACATTCAGCACGCGGCCGCGACTTACACTCGCAACCTTGAAGTCGCATTCCTAAGCAAGATGTCGAAGCACTTAGCGCAACGTTCGATACACAAAACGATTGATGAATCACTCACGACACGGTTGTAAGGCTTCGCCTATTCAAAAACAACTCTTGTGAGATACCTCGCGTACCTACTACCGTTTATAACGGTTTCGTCGGTTCCAACTGAGAACATTTGATGGAAACAGATTATATTTTTTCTTCTAAACGACACCTGCCATGTCTTCCACAAAAACTCCTCTGTTAAGATATGGCTAAAGCAATAATGGTATATAGTTTTTCAGAATCATTCAGAATTTAACGTTATACGAGTATACCTTATCTACCTTAAGACAACGATATTTTTAATTATGTCCTTTGAATTAGTTTAAGAGCTCCCTTTTTAAAATATTACGACCTGATTTGATTTAGTGTAACAAAAACAAAGCTTTTCTTGTGCCTCCCATTAATATGATGCCACAAGTCGTGTTATGTATTTTGTATGCGAAAAATTAGGTTTATTATTGTCGTTAATTACGGAGTTAGTCGTAACTGTAAAGAATGCGTTTATCGTCGCTGCGACGTTGAGCACGTTCATTAGTCACGGCGAGTTCGATTTGATTAAAACTTCAAACGAGAAAGATTTTTAGACCAATACGTTATCAATAAAATACAATATTAATATTATCTATGTCAAAAACTAAGCATTCATTAATAAGTTTTGTTGAGAATTTCGACTCCTACGCAATTACATTGATCCTTGTAAAGTTAATTAAAAAAAGACACAACCTATCACGTTCAATCAAACTTAAACGAGAAAATATTCCGAAGTTTTATATTGTAAACAGTCTTCTGAACTTAATTATATCAATATCTATACCTTTATTTTTGCGCTGAAGTGCTATGCTAGATAAAATCGTAATACCTTGATAAGACTCGTAGTAGGCACGCCCTGTTATTTATCGCAGCCAGTTTACCTACATTGCGTAGTATTCCATGTTTTTATAGAACATCGTCTTACGCTTTATGTTACAATGGTATACGGTTCAAAATTGCATTTCTTAACATACCTGTTATTAAGGTAATGAATAGGACATTTTATAGTTGACAGTGTCATAAGTGCCCTAAATTCCGTTGCAATTTATACCAGTTGGTCGGGGAATCGAGACATTTGGGTAAATACCCGCTCTACCAAAACAAGTAAAGGTCGGTAGTAGCCGCCTGATGTTCACCTTGGCACTTTTTAGGGATGAATTATTAATATCTTATGAGTTCAAAGCTTTTAGCGTTTATATTTTATTAATTAGCAACTTATATAAACTGTACACCTTGACTTTAATATTTAATCAATTTAACGGACTAAGCTGAGGCAGGTTTAATAATCTATTTTGTATGATAAATTAAATAATTAAACACTACTTGAAAATGAGACTCAGATTTAATCTCGATTCATAACGCTTGATTTAGATGAGAAAAGTCGATACAAACTAAGTCTTTATTTTTCATTGGGCCTCAGTTATAATACTCGACCTATACCTACTCAAATCAAGTGGACATAACCTGCCTAATGTTCAATTCTGGTCAAAGTTATATTACGAAATGGTCTAACCGCAATACAAACAGTTACATAACTCATAAAAACTACCGACAACGTATCGCCATTCCAACAAAGCACATTTGCAGAGTTCATACAACGCTTAACCAGAGTCGCCCGCGGCTGTAACTTTCCACAGAACTTTCGCTTTCATTAGTCTTTGTAAAGCTTTACAATAAGCTCCGTCATGTCGTGATTTTATAAAATATAGTTCCTTTCTAACTCGCGAATTGTGAACACGAATTTAAATACTGTTTAACGAGTGTAAATATTGTTTGAATACGATACTTATTTATCTTTTCTAAAATTTAACAAAGGTACTATAGCTTTTGTATAATTTTGTGACGTTTTAGGGGGTAATATCTCAATCTAATATATATGTTTAGATCTCATAAATTACCTAGTTTTATATACGTACTTATGAAAATATTAACGTTTTCAATCAATACTTTAACCTACAACTAAATGTTCTGCACCTGTGAGTATGCACGTATACGTAAAGTACACACATATGTAGGATAAAGAAATCAGGGGTCCTTACCTGCCGAAATCGCTTGGTAGGCTGGACAATGACATATCATTGAGGCCGAGCACGGTGAGGGCTCGGAGCTGGCTGAACCCCGCTGGTAGCCGTGGGATGGGGTTACTGCTGAAGTCGGCAATCTGAAGCGCCCGCAGCTTCTTGATGTCTTCGGGGATGTCGGGAATGTCTGTAAAATTCAATGGACTTCTTAGGAAAAATGTTTATAGCTAGTTTCATCGTAAACGTATAATAACAATATGTTATGACTTAATAAAGTCATAGGTAATACTGAAAAGAATGTTTAGTGTATTATAATAATATTTCAGTTTAAAACAATGTTATAAATAGAACACATCAATGAAAGCAGATGTTCGCTTATTCCATAGAATAAAGAATCTATACGCTTCAAACGATTTTTACATGTCAAAATTTATGAAGAATAATGAAAGGAAGTGTAGAGTTTCTTTTTACAGCATCAAAAACATGTCAGTTTAGTAAGAACTACCGGATCATGTGGGCGTCTTAATCCATTCTAAAATATATTTTTTCTATGTACTGCTGAATTTTTATTAGGTCATATGAAAGTAGGTACATATGCTCCAGCTTCGATGTTACTAATGAAATTATGTGTACATAACGAATAGCCTTCTAGTAGGTTAGAAATTGTGGTTAACGTTTAACAGAATTTGAGAACAAACGTTCCGAAAACAGAAATAAATCTTACTTTAGACTAACAAGACCACCTTCATATATAACTATTACAAACAATTTCTTCAAAAGAAGAGCCAACAAGTAGTACACAAAAACAGCTGTCTAAATTTTTTTGTTCTTATCCTGTCCCGAAATCGTAGAGAAATCTTAAAATTCGCTTGAAATCGTAATTGTAGAGAAGCTTGCCAAATTAAAAACCAAATCCTATATTGCAAACTAGTATAGCGTGTAATTTCAGACGGCAATCAAATTCATTGCAATTTTAATTTTCCTGTTTACAACGCGATTAACGCTATTATATTAAACGGCATTCATGTCACACATCGACATTACATAGTTGGAATATTAAGCAACATTGCATTTTAATTTTCTCGTAGCTAAAGTGTTGTATAGAGTGCTTCAGTAGAAAAAAGCTTTTTTTAAGTAGGCTTAATAAATTGTTAATTGCCATTTAATTGTAGTTTTTTATACCATTCAATGGTACTCATCTATGTAATATTATATATAAGTATTTGCAGTAAGCTGTTATATAAATGACGGTAAAAAAATCACGTTCGAGATATTATATGGATTAGTCACATCGTACAATTGATTATATTTTAGTTGCAATGCATAAAAAGCTAAAGATTTGTTTAAAGATTTTCTATATTTTCTTTCATATCATCTGAACTACATATGTATTAAGAAAATGTATATGAAGATTTGTGGTCTAACAAGGTATGAATCGAAACTTGATACTCACAACACTACGATCTGCATTAAACTATGGTAAGTTTTAGACTAACAAAGCAGTCCATTAAACATATTAATATGTATGTACATATGGTAGGCACAGCATGCATTTATTACGTCCTTGGTGTGTTGGTTATAAAAACTAGTTGCAAGCGTATTCAATTATTAAGTAGGTCAGCAACGAGTTCCGATGATTTCATAACATGAAAAGCATTGGAGGACCATGTACGGGTACAATAGTTGACGTTTTCGACGTACGTATCTACTTATTACGTCACGGATTTACTTACCACTTACAATAAAAAAATATGCATGAACAGATAGTTACTACTATATAACCTTCATTATAATATCATAATTTTAAAACTGACCGATAAAATAAAATTACACACGTTGACGAAAAAAGGTACAATGAAGAATGGCCGATTGCTCCTTTGTGGTCGATTACCCTCCTGTGTCCTCCAAGTTTTCGTTTTTGTGGGTTTTATCACGTACCTTCATTAATTCAAATTTTTTATGAGATGCAAAAATGATCAAAAAGGTTATTTCCGTTTAAAGGTTATTAAGGTTGATACATCTCATATACTTCTGTTTTATATATACAGACACTGTACGCGTATTTTGCATATTTCATAAATTAAAAGGAAAATGAAAAGGAATACTTGAGCGAAAATTTAATTTGAGAATCTCGTTCTCAACGAGCTTAGAAATGTGTAATTGAATTGTATACGCTTAAGCTTTTAGCGGGCAGGATCTAATGCTCTGCAAGGGCCACTGAAGGTCGGTACTAGGTCTAATTGGCACACACAATCGTAAACAGTTCAATGTAGTTTACAATTGTTATAGTAATTGTTTAAAGATGTTGGGAGAAACATTGTTGAATATTGGATCAAGGTCAACTTAGCTAGACTATTGAGTAAACATTCCTTTATAGAATCAGTGTTATAATACATTATTAAACACAATACCTTATACAAGAGCAGGAATAATTTAGTAGGGTTTGTTTAAGCTATCTTGGATAAGCCCCGTATGTTTCGCGTAATAAATTCATCTTGTGAATTCTTTATTGTAGAGAATGATTTTCATTACATTTTAGTTCTTTACTAAACTCTATAGTTACTAACGTCATTGTCATAAACAAACGGAGTCTACGACCTTGTTCAAAATCATTTTCGAAGGCATCGCAATCATTGGCTTCAATTGAATCGAGTGAAAGATAAAAATAAAACTATTAACGAACGCGCCCCGCGTCACTTTGTTACACATTAATATTTTATTGCCCATGTAAAGAAACCGTAAATATTTATCATCCGTCATAGAGCATGTGTTAATCATCTCTTTTAAAAAACTTTATAACATTCAATTACTTTTTATTCACGAAGAAATACAAATACAACAAGTCATATCCTTGGCGTAATCAAAGGAGTGTTATGATTTGAAAATATAATATATAAAAATGAATATTAATAATAATTTAGCTGATGATGCAGTGTTGGCTCGCACGAACGTCCTTTGGCTATTTCAATCATAATAATAAATCAATTTCGCATTAATACGTGCTATTTATAGTATTCTTGACTTTAGGTACTAGGTACAGCAACAAAACTGTAACGCAAATGCTATTGTAAAGTAAATAATACGTGGAACTATTTCCACGAGACAAACCCGGATAGGTATAGATATTATGATGACAGAAACTAAGCTGGAGGATATTGAGGTTATTTCTGCAAATACAAACAATTCATAACAGTAACTGAGCAACGTGCGGCAGGTACGAGTATAAGCAGTTGTATGCAGGTTACTCGGAAAACTATGCAGCGATAAAGCTTATGCATATTAAAGTGGGTTCATTTACAAGACATTTAGCAGTGCAGTTCTTGTTTTGTGTTAAAATTTTCTATGCGAGACAAAATGACGTTAAATAAACTTGTCGAGTGTACAAAGCTTTTATAAAACTTGTAATTTTATAAGTTTAGGTGAAATTTGGCACACATACAAGGAATATTTAAGTTGGAAAACAATGCTTGTCATCAATAAAAACTGACAAAATCAAATCAAAGATAAAAAATTAATTAATTTATACTTTTTTATTGTTATACAAAATTCTGGTAAATGCAAATCATTGCTATTTGTATAAACAATTAGAAAATGAAATATCTAAATTCAAACATCTAAATAAATTAGTCTTAATATTAAGATAAAGAGTCATTCAAAAGTCGTAAAATGAACTCGTTTTCTAATGTTAACGGTAGTGCGCTCTGGTTTCCGGTTTTGCAAACGCGCATTCCGGTTGGCGTGTTGTCATCATTTATTTGTCAGAAGCCCTCCGCTCCCCATTGAATGCTTTAATTGCAAACTATGCAACTCCTGGCACACCATTGATCGCACTTCGCAGCTTGCAACTAACTGGGTCGAAGTTAAATGCCTTCCGGCATATTTTCCTGGCTTCGTTAATTTCGCGCGATTTACCGTTTCGATAAGTTCGCTTAGCGGCTGCCTACACAAAAACTATTTATGTAACGCGTTATTAAAGATAAGTTTGATTATATGAAATGTTTATTTCACCTGGTGAATGTTTAGCATAACCAGTTTATTTATGTAAGGCATTTTTAAACTGAACACGTATAAATGTAAGCGTTTAACAAGTGTGGGCTATTTTTGGAAAGGTATGCTGGTAACAGTTTGTATTTAAGTGCACCACTATGTTTATGAGAAGGGTGAATGGCTATTCAGAGATATGCAGGAAGCCTGCGGCTGTAGTATGTGTACCGACGCGACGTTCTTTGAACCGTTCATTCAAACATCCACTCCTAGAATATTGATACCCACTTTTCCTACCTTTCTTTGAACATTATTTTTCTATAAACATCAGACCGTTATTTTGCGTAAACTTTTTGTAGTGAAACATTTTATGGCGTCACTTAGAATGATTAAAATCATTTGAGCGTTAAGTGATTGGCGCAAATATTCGACTGAGATGCGATGATGAAAGCAATTGTAATAAAGTTGCTTACGAAAATTATTAGCTTGTAATTAAAATTGGCGTAAACAACCAAAAATCATAATCAACTACTAATTTATATAAATACAGTTACTCCAACACTTTAATTCACCCATTAACATTTATCACTAGAAAACTATTAACAACATATTAAGTAAAGGCATAAAACACTACAGTTCTTATCAGAAATACAGAAGAAATTACGCAAATGCAAAAAATCGGTCAAACATGCTGATAGTGTTTACAGAAATTAACAATTTGATTTATAGCAGTCGGATAGCTTAGTTGCTTCGCAAATGTGTTACCGATCTGTAAAATGGGAAAAAAGATACGCCACGAGGGATTAAAGGATGAAAAATGAACTTTATAACTGTTCGGGTTTTATATCAATATGAGATTTAATTGAAACCCATTGAAGCTCAAGATTTGCGTTGGCTCCACATATCCGCGTCCCATAAAACCGGTCAAACGTGTTGCAATATTTAAAATCCTTTTACGTTATGTTACACCATCGAGTTAGGTTCAAGAATGTTTTAAATCCAGACTTTTGTAATTGTAGCTTTGCGGCGTAACAAGCAAGAATGTGTACATTTATGTGTGTGTGTACGATGTCCTATAGGACAATTGTTACAAAATATAAGAAATCAGTACTAAATATATAAAATATAATTTAACACGTTGGTTTGTAGTGATTTTTTATCTGTGCTATTAGATCAGTATAAAAAATAAATAATGGGAAAACCTCTCATGAGTATCCATGGTGCAAAATAAAGCTTTTTAATAGATTTAAGGTTAGATAATGTTCAAATAGCCCTTATACATTATTAAGTTCTTACTAAACCAGTAGCTTGATCTTTTATGAGATGAGTGGATTGAAAACAAATTTGACAATATAGATTTGTTCTCTCCTTTTGCTGTATATTAATAAATTTAAGTTTAATTTGTTGTGAAATTACTACTATTACTCCTCTATTTCCTGTACGCATAACACAATTTAGAACACAATAACCACGCAGGATGTTTTGTTCGATCAAATATCAATGTGAGCGTTGATGCCCGTGGCGTAATATCCGATGTTGGCGGTTGAGGTGGGACACGGGAAAATCTAGGAAACCTACAGGAAATTGATATCCAATCACTGACGTGAACCCTAACTTGTATACGTTCGTAACTTCGAACATAATTGGATTCTCATAGTAAACAAAAAATACTTAACCTACTCGTTAAGTATTTTTACTACGAATAAAAGGAAATCAGAGCCGTTGGTTGTTATTAATTATTATCATGTCGTGACCAATGATGTTATTAAACATTTGCGAACAAAGATAACGTTCAAAGCAAAATTTATATAAAAAAAACCTTCCTAAATATACTTTATAATTAAATTACAAACAGTCTACGTTCACACACCGCGATGTTATTGCGACGCATTGTTTACGATATTCACAAACAATGGCCTCGGCGAAAAGAAAAATAAAATTAAAATAAAAGTTATTTAGTCTGAGTCGGGTGGCAGTCGCGGCTGGCTTACTCCATTCCAACTGGAATCCCATTAGAGCGTTATTGAGTTGTACGAAGTACAAAAGCGTCGCAAGTGGACTATGCCGACCCACCGGCCCACCGCTCACGATAATGGACGGCGGTCGCGAATAACAGGACACAATGAAACTATGGTATTTGCAAACTTTTAACTCACAATACACATTCACGATACGTTGCTTACGTAATACTCAGCGCGCAGTTATGGCGATTACCACTTACTATTCAGCATCATATAATTCAGCTTTAATATTCTCGTGACAGGCTGAACGCGATTGTAATACACTGTTTTATTTCAGTATGCCTACATACTGGTGGCTATGGAAGACATTAATTATCGTGCGCGTAGGCGGCTTAAGGTATTCATAAAGTTTACAGTGTGTAGTTTACATGTTTATTAAAGAGGTGCAATGGAAAAATCGGCTACGTAGAGATCGCAATTCGGTAATCCAACATAATCCGTATGACCGTACTATTTAAGGAATATAGGATTTACTGTCGGTGTCAGACTATACTTAAAAGCGTAAAAACTTAACTCTAATCAGATGTACAAATTAATTTTTTGTTAAAGTTGCATGTGAATACATGACATATACATACGGGAAATTTATTATTTATTAAATAACAACAAACGGTTCAAATGTATGCAGTGGAAGGTATGTATAATGTATCAGACATTTTATTCCTTAATATGTTTTAGCGTAGCATTATCAATAACTTCTTGTAATATACACAATGATAGTTAATAATAATAATGATATATGTTTATCATAAAAATTGAACTTGAACTACTATAAAATGTGAAATAAGTGATAATATTAAGTTGAACCGTATCTGTGTTTTATTACGTTTTACGTGGAATTATAAGCTCCGCAACGTTAACCCATATTATTACCCATCAAATCGCAGCCAAGCGGTAAGAATCATCAAACTGTCAGCTGCATTTAACGAACTCTTATTTGTGTATGAATATTACTTGCGTATATAAAATATCATACGTCTATTTTTAAATAACATGTAATTTATGAAATGTCTATCGCGTGTGTATTTACACGACAATTGATTTAAAGTAAAATCTTCACTTACACAATTTCTTATTAAGTAAATTATTATTGTCAAATGTCATTGACCACATAATTTCATTGGGTTCATATTTATTAAAATATAAAGCCACCTAAATATTATATCAAAGTAATTGAATTATGAAAAATTAATTTTTTATTAATCTATATATACTTATTTTTTCATCAAAATACTCACCATGCCTTTGAATATAAAACCGAACCGGTTAGAATCGTGATCTCACTGTCTGGCATATTACGTGATGGGCTGGATGATAAATTGTTAGAATTACTTAATATCTTTCAAACAAACGTGAAAGCTTTTATTAAAATGTCTCATACGAAATACTTTAATTTAACTGTTACACTCTATTTAAGATTCGAAATAAGTTTGTGCAACTGTTACTGAATGACATTGTATACGTACAGCTCACTTATTTAAAGTTTTGCGAACAATAACTGCACAGTTTGTTAGAAACCAACGATTAAAGTGAGTGGTTAGTATATGATTTAAGTTTTCAAATTCATGGAAGGCTATAATTTCACTAATAAACAACGATCAGCCAGGTTATGGGAGAGATGTGCAGTGATACGGCGAGCGCGGCGTGGGAGCACCGAGCATAGGACAATGCGGTTAAGTTCAATAGCCGAATAAGCCATAGAGGCATCGAACCGCTCAAACGAGTTGTTCAAAGGAAACCACTTTTACACAAACGTACCGAGCGTATCGAATAGATTTTACCCTTATTTGTAACTAATATAACTGCGACAATTTCTTATTTGTTTTCTCACGAGCTGAATGAATCGATCATGAGTTAAGCGAAACCGGTTGAATAATATTGTTCATTTACGTGCGTAACGTGTATGAAAAAAGTCGTACTTTACGCGAATTTTAAAACGACTTCAGAGAAAGGAGGTTATCAATTTGACCTGAAATTACGTTTCATTTTTGGATTTGGGATAAATTTTAGTTCGCCGTATGTATTAAATGTTTGCGGTAACATTTCTCCAACTTAATAATTTTTATACTTTAGACTTTTTCCTTTTTTTTACATATGAGTATGTTAAACTCTATAAGGTGATTTCTTGGTTTAAGATTTCATCGAGTGAACATTTTATTTTATGAAACGAAACTTTAATGATAATGTACAATATAGTCTTAATACAATTTCTGTTGTCTGCAAATAGGTTAGTCGGGTTATTAAAATAATAAAATGCATTAGCGCAGTTCCATTGCAGTGAGTACGAGTCGTAAGAATAAACCTAAGAAAATACTCGTCAAGGTCTCAACTTAATCTCTTACATAGTTTTATATACATAGCGAGTATTCATAATAATTAGATAACTAGTAAAAAACATAGTAGTTTGTTTATAAATGTGTAAGTATATTTTTAGTTAATAAACAATATATGTATGTAGATCGAAACTACACTAGTTTGAAGACATGCTTGTGGATTATTCGTTTGATTCAGAATTTCTCCAAACAAATACATTATAATATGTTAGATATTTACTTAATTACCAATAATGTTGCAAGCATAAAAAGTAAGAACGCACTAATGGCAGACGTTTCACGGGAAATAATAATGCCTAATTTGTATGAGGTACTAACGTGTAGTAAGTACCTAAAATAGTTCTTGGAAACTAGTGACTGTACCGACGAATGCAACGAATATATTTATCACGCATAAGGATATAGAAAAACTTCTATTTATGTCATATCATATTCTATTTTTAAAACAGGCAAAATGGACGTTTTATTGGTATATTTTCCATGAACACATTCCACATAAGAATATATTTAAATTACTTTAATGATATGGAATGTGGATATGTTTTAAATGAGATACTATTTTAGTAGATTATAGATAAACAAACGTTTGCTCTAACACTAAAATAAAGTTTCAACACCAAAATGGTCGAAGTGATAGCAAAATGCATACATGATGCAATATAATCACACATAACAGGAAAGATGTAGATTCATTGTCACTTTGTCATTGTGGAACGTCTAAGAATTGGGTTTCTTGTAACTTAGACCACAGTTAGACCTCGGCTGCGCATTGAACATTAAAACGGTACACGTTCTGTACGTCGCAATAACTGCGCTCTTATTCACCGTATTTATCCTGGCTTTGGCGACATAATAATAACTGACTCTACAGGTGACATGAAGTTTTCATGTGGTAAACAAAATTAACACACCTGTACCTTTAATTATACGAGTCCCTTGTCTAAAGTACAACGAAATCTATGTACACATTATATTAGTAACTTCAAAAAATTCTCACTAAAAGCAGTAATACTCTAAGAATTCGGTTACAAATTCATCTTAATAAAACAAAGGTTGGGAGATCGTATGTAAGTTTTTAACCTCATTTCATTTCAACAAAGAAGCTAATGAGAATACAATGAATCCATTCAACTTATAAAGGTCTCAGACTGCAGACTATCTAACGTATATGTATTACATTACACTTATTATAGCAAGAGTTCTTACGCTTTGTGAATAGCATAATTTTTTAGCCATAATTTCTAAATCTGTTCGCAGGATCACATGATACAAAAATGTTATTAGTAGGCCCGTAGTTCATAAGCCATTATAGTTTTGTCATGTCCCTCCGTCCGTGCAGAAACTCAAAATTTAAACTAAGACCTTTATGATAAAAACTTAAATAATTTAATATCATGTTTATTTTACTTCTACTATCCGTAGAACTATTATAATCTTCGAATGTAGTGAATTTTGTTTTAAAATCAAATTAAAATCTTATTCGTAATATAGGTAGGTACATGCCCACCAAGTGTACCTACCGTATTCATCGTAATCATTTCGTGGGATTCACTTTAAATATGTATTTGAAAACTTTATATTTACCTATAAAAAACATAATTATAGCAAATTTGAGACAGTTACCGGTCTGTGTATTAAAATTTGTAACGTATAATATATGAAAACGAATTACGAAAATACAAAAATAAATAAATAAGGTATCTCAAGTAAGTAATTATTAGGTTTTAAGTACTTGTTCCGCAAATGAATCTTTTGCTAATAACAAAGTACAATTCAGAGAAACAAAATTCCTGGTAATTTTAAATTTCGTTAATATTTGTTTACGAAAGGTGCCTCTTCAAATTAGCCTTAACCAATTAAATATGGATCAACCTTTGATAATATAATTTGATCCCGGTTTACAAAATTAAAGGAATTTACTTTGACAATTTGCTAGTGTTCATTTACGAACTCGATTGAACCTTTTAATACTGCACCAATTAATAAAATCCTTTTGGAAATCAGAAACCTTATATAGAATAAGGTTTGGCCTAATTCAATAACGTAAAATAAAAAAACGTTGTCTACCAATTATTTTATTTCAGGAAGATGACAATATCATATTTAATGAAATTTTACCATTAACGCATTAATTAATATAATAATATTAGATAATTAGATAACATATTGTACGAATTAAGTAATTACATGGATAAGTAATGAGGGTAGACATAATGTTTCTTAATTAGTTTCCTGATATTTGATATAGAAGAAATATGAACCCCATTCTTATTTTTCTTATGCCTTATACTTAAAATCTATAACATTTAAAATGAATCACCAAATGTGGTGCTAAGCGCAATAACTCGATAACAACTGAACCGATTTCGATATATTTTTTTAATTACTTGAAGTACGAGAATGCCTGTGCATTCTGTTTGATTTTGAAGCAAAGCGGCTTTCAATGAGTAAAAGAATATTAAGCCGGTGCCCCAGTTAATACGCCGCAAACTCAAAAATCCACAAAATTACAAGCTTTACTTCAGTATAATAAACCTATAAGTATGTAGTAAGTAACATGACTAAATCTCTTTTATTTTTCGTTCAAATATATTTTGGTACTAACTAAGTAAATAGTTAAATAAAAAACGATTTTATGTTTTGCTAATTCATCCTCTCTTCACTCTGCGCAACAGATTGCAGATTAGACGTGTACCCGATACTAGCTAATGTATGTGCATGGACTCTAAAGGGCCTCAGGCGTAACATGTCGATTGCCACGCCTGTTCTAACGCAAATTAGCTTTACGAGCGTATGTGGGTACGGAACACCTATCAAGAGCTAACTTGCGAATTGCTAATTAGCATTCACCTATTTAGAACCACCCCTGTGTCTTTACGTATAAAATATATGTACTTAAAATCTTTGGTGTTACCAAAGACCGCTCTACATCGTCTTCTTTCATTTTCTTTGGCAACTGTCGTTCGCTTTTTTTAAATATTACTATAAAAAACATTTGTGTAAAAGTAATTGCACCTGCGAACTACGCGTAGATATGCGGGAGGGTACTGATCATCGTTATGCATACAAAGTATGATCATAACTTTTAGTAAGCGTCGACGCCTTTTTAGTAACGGTATTTGCACGAATATTTGGACATCCGGTTTATAGTTTTTCGAGTAATAAACATTGAATTGAAATGGTGCTTTTGATCTATATCATGATTTAATGAGTGGAACTATACACCATTAAAATAAACTCAGTATTGTGAGTATCGGCTGTACATATTAAAATGACTCAAGTAGTATTTGATGAATGAAATTGTAGTACATAAATAAAAATACCATTCTTTTTCTGTATCAATAGAGGAGAACTTACCATTTCGTGATACATCTAGTTCCACTAAATTTTCGAAATTTTGTATATCGGATGGCAATTTATGAATTTCATTATCGCTAAGGCCTAAACGTCGCAGTCGATGTAGCCTGAAGAAATTCTGAAACAATAGAGAAAACAATGACAATGTTCTTTTTACTTATGGATAGATTTTAAAAGTAACAAATAGTCTTAAAAAGTAACATATATGTCTTTAATAAATTATGGGTCAAGCCATAACGGGAATTGATTTGTGTTTCAGATTTGTATGGATCTTATAGGGAAGACATTGTGTATGGTAAACAATGTTCATACCTGATCTTAGAAAGATGAGGCATGAAAATCATGGTTTTAATAATTTTATTATCTCATCATAGAAATTTCATTTTGAATAAGTTCACTGTCCAACATTTCATGTTATAGTCTTATCAAAAATATGATTTTATCATTGTTCTCATTAGGTGATACACTTTCAATTTTACAGATAATTTTTGATATCTTTTATTATAGTAGAATAACTTAGTCTTCCTTAAAAAATATAAAATAACATCTGGGCTCTGTATGTCTATAATATTAATAATAGACGCTTTCTGTTTTTTGTCTTTCTTTATACATACTTATAACTAAGTAATTGGATTTGATATTTTAATAAAGATTTTTGTTTTTAATTAAATAGCAATTCAAGAGTATGGTCTATAGTTTATACATATTATAAAACATGCATCTGTGCCATGCTAGGTGGATCGCTAGTCTATACTAATATATAAAGCTGAAGAGTTTGTTTGTTTGTTTGTTTGAACGCGCTAATCTCAGGAACTACTGGTTCGAATTGAAAAATTATTTTTTTATTGAATAGACAATTTATCGAGGAAGGCTT
>DWAJ01001092.1:0-25003 GCA_018238005.1 Eurema mandarina
GGCGCTCAGCCTCACGCACAGATTGCGCACGCCCGAGCCCGCCCCGCCCGCTCCGCCGCGGCGCAGCCCGAGCCCGGAGTGCAGTGACAGTGTAGTGACACACTCCCACCCGCCCGGTGAACCCATGGATTACAGTGAAACCGTACAGTGTCCTAGTGAAAGTGAAATATACCCTAGTGACAATATCCGATATGATACACCATTAGAGACACAAATTTATGTTGAAAGTCCTGAATATGAAACTGTGGAGGTAGTATCGCAAAACTATCAAAGTCCGATGCAAGAAGAGCAGATGACTGAAATTACTCGGTCTACGATAGTTACTGATTTACAACCCCCGCCAGATAGGACGAGGTCCATAAGTCCAGGGGCTAAAAACAGATCACATGATCTGTCGTATGCAGAAATATTGGCACTCGGACTAAGAAAGCAGGCTAAGACGCAGTGTATTACATCTTTGCCGAAGCCACAAGTAGCACAGGTTGAAATGGTTAAAGAAATAGTCGTTGAGGTTGAAAAAGCTCCTCAAGTTATTGGACCCAAATTCCCGTCCAGAGATTCATCAATTTCTAAACATAAACCTGAGCGACCTGAGAGGCCCGCACAGCGTAGTCGATCAAGAGATATGCCTCGACAACGCAGGGCGCCCGAAAAACGGCCAACTAAGTCTAACAATTTACAAACATTTAAGAAAAAGAAAACACCTAAGAAAGTTATTGAGGTTCAAGAATTTGAAGAAATTGTTGAACCCCAAATAGCCTCATCAGAAAGTATGCCACATGAAAACATCAAAAATTCTAAGGACATTTTGAAAGTCCAAGAAGAGAAAGAGGTTATAATAAGTAACGTTGTTGCACTAGAAACAAGTGATATCGAAGATAAGCAGTCAGACACGATCACCGAAACTGCTCATAAAAAACATAAAAAGAGACATAAATCTAAAAAACCTAAAGATACTGAAGATGAGATAGAAAAAGCTCTAAAGGAAATAGAGAATTCTTCTAAACAGAAGAAAAAGAAACCAAAAATCTCATCTGAAGTAACGAAAGATTTTGATAATGTTGTAGCCGAACCTCAGGGTAGCTTAAAGAAAAAATGCCAATTACAAGCTCATTCTGACACTAAAAAGCAATCGAAACCTGATTGTCTCGATGAAAAGAAAGAAAATAATGCTGTTAATACTGAAAAAAGCACAGAAATAAGTAAGGCACAGAAGTTTGAAACATATATCTTTAAATCCGTGATAGAACCTGTAAACAAGTCAATTGACATTTCAGTAGACAAGCATGAGATATGCGATGATTTAAAACATAAAAAGAAAAAGAAATCCAAAAAAAGCAAATTGAGTTCTTCACAAAACACTGAAGGAATCGAAGATTCTGTTGAAGGCAAAGCCACTGATAAATTAGAAAATACAACAGTCTCGACTTGCTATACTAATCCAGAGAGCCAAACAGAAGTAAAAGAATCAAAAACCATTCAAGAAGACGTAGTTCAAAAGAATCTTATTACTTTGGATTGGAACGCATTAATGGAAGAAGATGAAAATATTCCAGATTTATATGTACCTAAAGATACAGTAACCTCAATATCTGTCCCAGAAATAACAGAAGAGGTAGCGACAGAAATTGATATTCTTCCCGAAAAAGACTTTGAACTACAACAGCTTGAAACTAACGATATTAAAAAAGATAAAATTAATATGGATTTATTAATATTAGGTAAAGACTCTACAAACGTAGAGGATGTTATCGCTGAAGATAACAATAAATCTTTAACATCAGCTGATATTAATAAAGAAAGTGCTGTGACCTCAATTATAGAAAACGTTATCTCTATAACTGAGAAACAACAAATAGAAAATTTGGAACATAAATACAACGACAACATTGAAATATTAGGAAACAGTTCGGAAAATGAAAGTGAAAGTATTGTTCCAAGCTTGAACGAAGGCGAAGTAACGGTAGAAACTAGACCAACATCAAGCAGCTTGCAAAGTGAACAAAATAATAATGATAAGTTTTTCCTTACTGAGCCCATAAAAGAAGTTATAGATGTTGTACAAGAAGTTACCACTTATGAGCCACAAGAAATAGATACGCATACTATTTACCTCATTACTCACGAAGAAAAGAAATTACCACCTATAAGGACCTTAAAAGTATATAAAAAAGATGTATCAAAAGAAAAGAAAACTCGGGAAGAAAGCCAATCTTCCACAGTCGATACTGTACAATCAATTTCGATTGAGAGTAAGAATGATACTATAAAGGAATTAAATATAGATGATAGCATCGAAACGCCTACGCATAATGAGAAAGAAACTTTACCAACAGAAGATCAAATAACGATCACTGAAAGTATTGACGTTGCAGAAATGCAACAAACTACTCAATCTAAAGAATACCTTGTTAAAAATGAATCACAAATAGATAATAAAATCGAATTACTAGATATTGAAAACAGCAAGGAAATATTAGAACAAGCTATTTTTGGATCGGTTCAGGAAAGAAGAAAGCCCAAAGATAATCTTGTAACAGTTCCTTACAAAGAGCTAATTGAGGAAGTAAAAACCTATTCTAATGATTTAGATTATGATCAGCTTGATTATTATTATGACCAGCTTATTAAATCCAAATCGTGCAGTAAGGAAACATCTGATGTTCTTGATATAGCCCACGAACAAGGTCTCCTAGTAGAGTGTCCACTAGAAGGTGAAACGCAAGTAACAGAAAATATTGTACCGCAAATATCTGTTACGCAGAACAATGTAGATACAATTTGTGATGAAATTGTACCTGTCGAAAATGCTATTACGGAAACTAATACTATAATGTATTGGGAGAAACCGATTTATAATTATAACGATATTAAAGAGTCGGAAAATCTTCTAGGAATCATAAACACTTCCAAATTAATACAAGAACAAAAAGTATTACAACAACATGATGAAAATATAGAAGAAGCTAAAGAAAAATTAGTCTTAAATAATACCAGTATTGATGTTACCATCGAGGCTGAAATTAAATTATGTGAAATGCAAACAAATACAAATACCACATTAGATAACCTTTTAAGCGATGTACCACGACACAGCTATCATGACATACATGATGCTGAAAAAGTTTTGGCTTTGACAACGAAGACATTGTCAAGCGATTTTGATGCTAGTCTAGAACCAGCTAAAACCAGTGATGATATAGTTCCGAGCCAAGTTGAGACTTCAACAGAAGATGTTAATATAGAGCAAAATAAAATTATTGTTGACGATGATTACGTTATTGGTAGTAAAATAATAAATAACTATCAAGATCTTAAAAAAGCTGAAGAATTACTCGCACAAAGAATATCTAGAGAACACAGCGTGGAACCAATCGAAACAGTAACTGCTACTGAATCTCAAAATGAAGCTCTAGATTCGGTACCAACTTTAATAAGTGACGATAGTCTTACTTGTGAGCAAAAGGAATGGCATGAAACGTACAATGCGGCAAAAATTATATTTTATGAAATACCTCGATTTACGTACAGTGACCTTTATGATGCTGAAAAAAGGCTTGCTAATATTAGAACTCAAGAAACAGATGTAATAAATAAAAATATATCAATAGACTCAATAGAACACATTAATTTGAATATAGTGACAGACGAAAATATACCTGAAAACATGGACAAAGAGCTAAATGAAGAAAAGGATATAGTAGAGTCGAATATACCTCAACTCGATGAAAGAGTTGTCGTTGAAACCGAGAACTATACAACAAACGTAGAAGTGAAAATCGTAGATACTATTAAGAATGTGCCCACCCAGGAACAACCACGATTTAACTATCATGAATTGCAAGATGCTGAAAAAAAATTGGCGTCCACATCGCAGTTCAAAGATGAAGCAGTCAATATCTCTGAAACACCTAAGATAAATACTACTCCAGAACAAGATCAGAGTGAACTTGAGCAATATACAAGTGAAAATACAGATGCTTATTTAGTATCTACATCACAATCCATAGTTGATGACGCAATTAATATGTCTAAATCCCTTCAGGAAAGTACTTTTACCCCAGAACTAGATCTAAGTGAACCCGATGAAAATCACGTGATCATAGGTGATCAAACAAACGCTGATATTTCGCTTTTAATCGAACCTCAACAAGAATTACAAAACAATATGTCGAAAGAAGATATTCTTGATGATATCAAACCAGAACAGGATGTCACAGATCAAAACTTTAATGATTCGGATGCTTCTCTGGTGAATATGGTATTTGGCAAATTAGAAAACATAAATATTTCTCCGAAAAATTCACAACTTATAGAAAATACGGATGATACATGTGACTTATCTATAAAAGAAGACGATATTGATGAATTTATTATCGTTGATGTTGAAAAAGACGTAGTAGACTTTAAAGAATCAGATTCGTTAGCTCCGAATCAAGAATTTGAACAATTAGATATACCTGATACTTGTTCAATGGAACTAGTTGAAAACGCTATTAAATTAATTGATGACACTATCGAAGATGTAACGGTCATGGCACCCGGAGAAAACGTTATTGAAAGTCAACTTATTGAAACAAATGAAGTTACACAACTATACGAAACAATAAGCACCAATGTAGGCACGGAGTTTGAAACAACTGGTGCCCAAATTAACAATACTGCACAAGAAAAAATAACATCGGACATAGAAGATGATTTCGAAATTGTCACTACACAAACTGATGATGTAAAGGAAATCGTAGAATTATCTGAGGCCAACCCTATCTCGGCGGAAGCTGAAGTTAGTCCTATAGTACAGCCGGTTCAATCTGAACAAATTCTTGATACGCAATCTACACTTAAAAACAAACAAAGTACGGATATTATATATAATCTAGAAAGTAGTGAATATGAAATTGTTGACACTAATCCAAAACATGAAATTATAAGACATGAAAAGTCACCTATTCATAGTTTGCATGACTTACTACCTGAGATAGACTCCATCCCAGAATTTAAACCATCCTTTTCCAATACGTTCTTTTCTAACCTGTCCGCTGATGCACCCGAGTTTACACCATCTTATATGTACCACACAAACCTAGCCGATTCCGAGTCTAAAATTTCCTTTGACACACAAAATATTTCTTCAATTAACACTGAAGATTCTTCAACGCTGCCTGCCATAGCTCAAGAAGGTGACGTTCATAAAGATGAGCATAAAACTGAGGCGTTATCATATTCAACTATTGTGAATAAGAAAGGAAAAAGCAAGGCTAGTCAACAAAAGGAAAAAATTGAAAGAAATAACGTAATAAATTCAGACGTAAAACAAAATAAAAAGACAACCCAAATTGAAGCTGTTACCACATCTACACCAGAAAAGAAAATTCACAAGCAAGTCGACATTGAAACAAAACAGTCACCTGAAGTTGTTGAAAAATTGAGTACCGATCAAGCATCTTTGATCCCAAAAACGAATGTTGAACACGAAAATGTTTGGCTTAAAATGATGGAAGATAACAAATCATATGCGGAAGTGGTTGCTGAAGGCTTATTGCCAATTGAAAAACAACATGATACAGTTGTTGAACCAGTTCCTGAAAAGGTTGATCCTATTTTAACATCGTGGGTAGAAGATAGTATTATTGTAGATACAGAATTGACCCAAAGTCCAACTGAAATAACGTCAACAGCTAACTCTTGGGCAAAAATAGTAGCAACCAATTGTCCTATAGTTGACGTAGTATCAAAGAAAGAAATTAATGAACCTATAAACGTACATCATAAAACTGCTCCTATTATTTTGGTCGATGAAACAGATACAGATCATCCTAAAACCCAGAAGGCAATTGATGATGAAGGATTTATAACAGTTGAAAGAAGTAGACGTTCACGTTCTAGATCAAGAGACCCTCGATCACCATCAGTTTCTAATGTCCAGCAAACGAGTACTCGGGACAAATCTGAAAACAGATTTGATGCGCTTTTAGATACTCTTAAAAATGATGAAACAGAATCTGTTCAACGACTGTCTTCAGAAGAGGAAAGAGAAACGATTCCAAAAGCCAAGAAAGGTCGTTCGTCCAAATCTAGAGATAAATTAGATCATCAAACTAAGAGTAGTACGCCTGTAGACAAAATTAAGGGAAAAGAGACGAACCGGACATCAAAGTCATGTGAAAAAATTAAAACTGAAGATATCCCGAACATTCAATCAGACGATAATGACAGCAAAAAGAAGTCAAAGAAAAAGAAGAAAAATAAGAAACCACCTAGTCAAGTAAAGGAATCTCTAGATTCTGTTCAAATCAATGTAGAAAATGTTACATCCAAAAATGTAACATCTGAAAATGTAACATCCGAAAATGTAACATCTGAAAATGTAACATCTGAAAATGTAACATCTGAAAATGTAACATCTGAAAAAGTAATATACGAAAATGTAACATCCGAAAATGTAACATCCGAAAATGTAATATCTGAAAATGTAACATCCGAAAATGTAACATCCGAAAATGTAACATCCGAAAATGTAACATCTGAAAATGTAACATCCGAAAAAATATTATCTGAAAATGTGAAAGCTACAACAGAAGTCACTGACGTAAATGAACCATCACTGATAACAACTGATGTAATACAATCTGTTACATATAATAAATCAAATTTAGAAACTCCAGATGGTACCATTATAAACAATGTAACATTACCAGATGTTGAAAAATTGATTGAACAAACCGATTCTCTCGTAGAAGAACCCACAATTATAACAACCAATATTATACAATCTGTTACATTTGACGGAGCACCTTCTGAAATTCCAGATAGTACCATTATAAATAATGTTACATTAACTGATGTTGAAACCTTGACACCACAAGCTAATATTACTGAACTCAGCAAAACATCTGTTTCAACACCTGAATCAGTTCAAACTCCTGTAAAAGAAAGGTTTTACTCCGACGCACAATTCTGGAAAGTAGATACTAGCTTAATCAATGAATTAAATAATTTATCGGAAACGATAACAGTCAATTTGTCACCTGAGCAAGAAGTTGTAATTCAAACGTCTGATAATATTACTGAAAATGTTGCTATAGATATTCCTCAAGAAAATCTTGTCGATAAACCAGTAGTATATGTATCTGAAGCTTTAAACGAATCTTCTACATCCAAAATTGATGATAAGATGTCTGAAGAACAGTCTTTAGAATGTAAAATGGCGGATCTGCAAAGAGAGATTGAGGAAATGCTACTTCCAGAAAATGACAATTCATTGGCAAGTGACGTTACTCCTAAAGAATTGGCAGATACTGAATCGATTGATGAACATGATGAAATAATGGAAAATATAACGCCTTCACTTGCATCACCAGAGCCTGAAGATTATCACCAAGACCAAGACATTGTGAATGGGTCTGAAAAAACAGAATCATCCCTTCACGAAATAACGATAGAAGAATCGATAAAAACAGAGGTCCACGCTGATATTGAAAAACAGGCTCTGTCTGATTATGACACGGAAAACAATATACAAGATCTAACAATCGATACTGTAATTCCTTCTAACACAACGACCCTTACTAACACTGATGCCCTAACTTGTCTGAAAACGGATAATTTCTGGATAGGCAAAAATATCATTGATGACGCAGAAAAACTTATGATAGAAAAAAATTCCTCTGTAGGCGTAATTGACAATAATGAAACAAGTGAAATAATAGAGGAGCCTATAAAGGAAAACATAGTATTAGATAACGAGACGGAAATTGTCATGTCGTTAGAACAAAATCTTATTAACGAGCGTTCGTTCTGGACAGATAAACATTTGTATCATGATGCGGAGTGCGAATATTTCTTACAAAAACAAAAAGTATCAAAAACCCCCGATACTATTAGTGAAACTGAAGTTAGGGATGATAATGATAAGGATCGCGATCCAGGAGGTGGGTCTGGCCACTCTTCCGATACGGAGGAGAGAGGCCAACACGAACCTTGTGGCTCACCATTCGATTCTAACTACATCTCGATGGATTTACCCGGCGGTATTTGTAGTTGGAAAGACCATACGTCTTTCTTAAGTTCTGAAACCCCTACAGATTCTTTATTAGGTTTGGAAAGCGAAGACGTATCGTGTGTAGGTTTCAGCACGTCAGAGGATATACTAACAACCCCTACCTTAGAACCTGCCGCCCCACCCAACCCCACACAGGAGGAGCCGGCCCAGGAAGAAGTCCGGATGATGACCAAGGTGACTGATCTACAGTCGTATTGTACAATTTTCAATTTTATATTTTACGTTTGGCATGATACTATCACGAAAGTAATTATTTCACGCATCGCAAAAAATTTGTACAATAATATGTCAATTGTCGATCGTCTTGTAGAGCCAAATGTTGGCAATCGTTGTAAGCTTTTCTAGTCTACGCATTTACGTTTGTTCAGTGTGTGCTATCAATTCTCTAGTCATGTCTAGTCAATTAACATTTTATCTTTCTTGCATTAATAAATAAAATTACGATAATTATATTTGTTTTATTTAATGTAGAACATACGGCAATATAAAGAAATAAATACCCTTTAAATATTTAAACATTGCCAGTTTTGATTTTACAAGACGAACGTCATTACTGACGCTTTTTAATTTTTTATAGATGCTTTAGTTTTGGGCTTAAAATTGTTACATTGCTCGATTACTCGAGCCGAACCTATAGAGATACCAAAAGCTACACATAGATAAATAGCTTGGGTACCATTCTTTTGACTGATACGATTTCAGATTCAGGTATACATATGTTTCTAATATTTTTCAATTGATTTTTCTTATTTTAACGTGTACAGTATCGTATATTTAAATTTGTATTAGGTGTTAATTTCAGAATTGTATTGTAAACTTTATACATTTAAATTCATTGTTAATTTCAAGAAGTTTGTACTTTAGATCGATACAGTACACTATTTTGTTTTAAGCCTAAATTTTGATGTTTAACGGAATGAATTTAGCGTGAAATAGCATGCCATGCCAATAATAAAATAATGTTTTTCTTTCGTTGTTGTGTTGTGAATTGTTTCGATGTTCTGTTATCGACATCATGTTCTTTAGTTATAATATCAAATAACTTGATGTTGGTAACAGTATGTGCAATCAGTGTGCTTTTAAGTTTTGACGTGGATTAAACAATGCCAAAATGTCCTTTGTAGTGCATATTCCATGCATGAGATCCTTTAACTAAAAAACTACTCTCACGTTGAAAACAAATCTTATTTTTGCATCCATTCAGGTAGCGTAAACGTTATTTTTCCCCGAGCACATTATCTTGGCATCTATTTTGGCATGCGCTAATCCTACGTCACAATACAGTTGCATCGAGTGTGGCTAATACAGAGTTGTGTTCTCAGGATGATTTATCTAACGATATTGAGACTCTGCTTGAAGAAGTGAAGATCGTACAGGCTAATCTAACCGATCTGCCGAATGAAAGTCTAGAAGCAATGGAACAAGGTCTGACGGTAAGTAACGACTTTCATGGACCATTATCCCAATCGTATAATCCTTTCGTATGTTGACGTAATTCATTATTTAAAATAGGACGTGCTCATTCGAAAAACACGTCTCTTGGACGCCCTATGCAAGCTATTTCGGTCTCGAAACCAAATGTTGCTTTCAATTCAGTTTAACTATACAAATGATGTCATTATAAAAACATTTCACAAATTTGCTACATCGAGACCGTGTCATAATTTTTTATTATTTAAACCTCTGTAAATATCATATCAACTCAAGGTTTCGTGCATCTATTTGTTCTACGAAATGTCGACATTTCTCCTCGTAGCTATATATTCCCCCGTAACTGATGCTTTTAAAGCCATTAGGATTGATTTATGTTTCCCGTTGTTTATGTTTGATGGTTTGGCATCTTGACCGTTCATTATGATCGGGATTATTTCATACAAAACCGTTTACCGGTGTGCCTCATTGTTGTCTAACATAGTAGTATATAATCTTTATACGTAACATTTAATATAACCATTAAGTGAGCTTACGTAGTGATAATCCACGACCATTCCGGAGCCTCAATGTAAACAAAACTAGAATTGTAAATTACGTCAGACACGTGAATAACAGCCTCATCATCGATAAGTATATTATGAGGATTGTATTTAAACCTATTGTGCGCTTAAAATTTGTCATGGTGTGATTTTCTATCTTGTAAGTAAAACATTCTAAATACTTAAATCTAAGTCTAAAAGGTAATTCTTTTGTTTTGAAGCAAAGACATCAATTTTTTAACAGTATGATATATTTGATTTTTTGTTAGTAATATACTTATTCTAATTATTGTGGATTGGTAACGAAATTTCAAAAACATTACAAATTTTCTATGAATTATTACGTTCAGCTTGTCCCGACAAATTGGTTCTCGTGTGAAACCATTGACCTTGACAAATATATACGATCTTGAATGAATCACATCACTTTATCAGCGTTGACAAATGTTTATGTTCTCGTGTCATCAATTTGCAAATTAACAATGTGGTCATGTTGCATTTTACCCCCGTGGGTGATGTCATTTACCTACATAAGAATTACGACATTCATATTGTTCGAGTTTAGTTTGGCACAGCTCAGTAGGGCATTAGTTCGCTAAGCCATTGAACGAAATCGAATAACGAAACGAAGCGGCGTCTCGAAGTGATGAGAATAGCCTCTGATTTAAAAAGTCGTATGATTTTTTCACTTCAGGTATAAAAGTGTGTGTTTTTTGATAGTTCAGTGTTTATAGTTAAACATATAAAGAAATTGTTTGTCAACAAGTGACCGTAAAGTTTAATTAAACAATCAGCCCCATGTGTCAATATCATTTTACTTAATGGGGTTGTTTTTAATGAAGAAGATTTTTAGTTATTACATTAATAATATATTTCTGATGTGGCATCTAAACAATTTCAGGAGGGTATATCAATTCTAGTCAAGTGTGAAGAAGCAGCCGAAATATTGGAGCGAAAAGTCATGGAGTACCGCCAGGAAGCCGAAGTTGAAAGTCTATTAAAGGATCTCAATGTCATGAAAGCTAGGATTGCTAAATTGCTGGTTCAAGCCCGCCAGGGTCTGGTCACCATCCAGGTAAGAAAGGTAACTTTATATCATTACTTTTAAATATATTTATATATTCGAATATATTAATTGTCTTTAATATATTCACAAATATTCCTCTCACGTTCCAGGACGCTAAGAAGAAACTTGATAAGCAGAACGCTGAGATAGAGGAACAGAAACAAAAAATAGTTAAACTGGATAATTGGTTAGAAACAATTAATCATGAGTTACAAGAATCTACACAACAAACTGATGTCCTAACAGAAGAAATTATTATAAGATATATTGAGATATACGAGCGAATTATTAGAGAGTATGAAGAATATGAAATTATTTTGAAATCTATTATAACAAGTGATCGTGATGTTTCTAGTCAAATTAAGGAGAAAGTGAATATCACTAAAATTACATTAGAAAGAACGAGAAATCTAGTCATTAATGAGATAGAAAGGTTAAGAGATATTTTGTTACATATTAGAAGTGCACCAGAGGTGATTGAGGACGATATATCTCAGACTGATAGGACCATTGATTCGACTTCCATGCCTGAAGAGGTGGTCACTCCTCGAGGTACGGATACAGAACCCAAATCGGAAAAACTACCAATAATAGAGGAACCGTTTGTGCAAGAAAGTCACAAAACACAAATTGAAACTGATGTTAAAGAACCAGTTATACTCAAAGTTGAAACCGAGACTATTGAAACACAAACTGGAAAGAGTTTAATGTCTGATAAACCAACAATGTCGGACAAATCCGTTATATGTCAACCCGAACCAATATCTATGCATGACGTTTCTTTAACATGCGCACCGCCAAAGGAAATCGAGGTTCAAACAAGCGAGCCTAAATCCAGTGAAAAAGAACTACTGGAAAACATTCAAATAAGACAAACAATTTCTGATGGGCATGAAACTATCGAAATTGCTAGTAAACCTGTTTATAGGGAATACAGAACAAATGAGCAATCTCTAATCGTGGGAGCTGACTATAAAGACAATGACGTTCATAAAGATTCAGAGCTCAACATCACTCATAGTTTACCACAATCTTTTGAAACTGTCATGGTTGAACCTGACGAAACTACAACAGAGGTGGTCGTTGACGCCGATGGTACCAAGAGAATAATCGTCAAGAAAGTAAGAAAAACGCTTGTTACAAGACAACAAATTATTCACAATCAGCAACAAAGGTCAGAAATACTTTGCGGAGATGGCATTCCACAGGAACAGACCTTCTCACAAATAACTATGACTGGAGACAAGGGATCTACAACTACTACCCTTGATGATGGAGGCGTCCAAACTGTACAATATCAAACTTATGGTGGGCAAATAGTATCTGAACTGCCAAGCGGAGAAGTGACAATTCAGGAATTTACTTCAAAACCAGATATGGTTGTTTCATTAGAGCGAGGTTTCGAACCTGATGATATATTACAAATAGCAGAAAGTGAAATTAGGCCACACATTCAAACATCATCATCAAGTGTCACAGCCGTGGTTCAACAAGTCACAAAACGAATAGTAAAGACGAGAAGACGAATAATTCGTAAAGTTGTCATAATTGATGGCAAGGAACATGTAACGGAAGAGATAATAGATGAACCAGATAATGTTGAAATTACTGAAGAACAAATACCTAGAGTTTCAATCAATGTTAGAGATTCTACACCTTTTGAAGGAACCGAAGACAAAGGAGATGATAACGATGATGATGACAATAAGAAATTAAAACGTGACAAGTTCAAGCGAGACTCACACACACCTCGCAAAGAAGATTCTCCAAAACCTTCTGATTATAGTGAACCTAAAGCGGATAAAGCACCAACACAGGAACAAGAGCCTGCTGATGACACCAGTAAAAAATCGGAAGTAATTAGCGTAGTTGAGCAGTTCTTACAAAAAGAAAGCTTGCCTAGTAATTTACAAACTAAGGTTCAAACTGAAACCACAGATATTGAAGGAAATATAGATGTTGACCCTGAACTGAAAACACTAAGTGCTGAACAAATTTCACAGATTACAGGACAATTAGATTCTACAGTTCATTCCTCATCCGTTAGAGTTTCCTCCGTCGTTCATAAGGTTACTCAAAAAATTACGCGAATGAGGAAACGAATTATCAGACATATTAAAATTATAGATGGCAAAGAACACGTCACAGAAGAAGTAATTGAAGAACCAGATGATGTGGAAATTATTGAACATGAACCAACTGTTACAAGTCATACTTTACAAGAGCAAGGTACAAGAACGAAACGTATTAGAATAGTTAAACAAGTACAAATTATTGATGGTAAAGAACACGTGACTGAAAAAGTTATAGAAGACTCGGGCGATGAATATGAACCTACTTCAACAATAACCACCGATATAACTTCTCACGTAACTCCATTTGAAGTAATTGAAGGCGAGTATGTTCCTTCTGAAACAGAAAATACAGGTATTGTTACTATGGCGCCAGAAGAAAAGAAACATGAGGAAACACCTAGTGTACAGTGTGAAAATTTGACAACAATTCAAGAAGTAGCCATAGAAGAAAATAAATCTCCAAAAAAACTCAAAGATGAAAGTGATAGCAAAATAGAGACTGTTCATCATATTGATATTGATACTTTTGAAAAACCTAAGGATTTAGATATAGTAAATGCGACTAAGCTTTTGCTTGGTAATGAAATTGCTCATTCTACAATTTATAAATCTACCACGAAATCAACAACTGATAAAACTAAAGAAGACAAGGAAATAACTCCCGAACAACCTTCTGATAGTCCTTTACGTGATGATAAATTACCTTCAGAAGAGAAACCGAAAGATGTGGCTTTTGATAAAACCACACCTGAATCTACACAAGATGGAAAAGATATTTTGTTAGAAACAAATAAAATTAATGATGATCTTAAAAAACAACAAGAAGATATGTCACAAAAACTGTCACCACAGCCAGAAGACGAAACTTTGCCATTAGATGAAAATAGAATATCCAATATAGTGATTGAAGAAAAAATAAAACCAAAAGAAATAAAAATAACAACACCACCTTCGACGCCTTTAGATATAGCTGAACCATTATTGCCTGAAGTAGTTAAAGATTCTGAAAGTGATAAATCCGAAACAACGCAGCCTATAATTACTTCAACTCAAAAAGAAGAAAAAGTTGAAATTTTAAAACCTGAAGTTAGTGATATATTATTGAAAACAAAAGACAAAGAAATCAATATACAGAAAAAGGAAAAAGACTTGCCATTGAAATCGGAAACTGACTGGAAACATAAAGTCACAGAAGAATATGTACAGAAAGTTACTCCAAGTACTGATGACAATAACGTTCTAGTAGTGCAAGACAATAAGCCGGTTCAAACAGATGAAGTACAAGTTTTAAGAAAGAGAAAAATAGTTATAAAACGTATACAAATTAATGATGGTAAAGAACACGTCGTTGAAGAAGTTATTGAAGAACCAGAAGATGAAATTATTTCACAAGACAATCCTTCTCTTGTTCATGTCCTACAACAAGAGGGATTAAAAACCAAACGTATTAAAATTATTCGCCACATTGAAATCATTGATGGAAAAGAGCATGTAACTGAAAAGGTAATTGAAGAACCGGGTGATGAATTTATTCCCGATTCAACAATCACTAGTCAAATTGATGTTTCTATTTCGAAACCTGAAACACACACTTCAGAAGATACAGCTCTAGATATTACACATAAAGAATCACATACGACTGTTACCGAGCAGTTTAATATTAAGGATATGACAACAAGCTTAATCGATAGTGAACGTGTCAAACACGAAGTTTTACCTAGTGATCAGAAAGAAACTCAAGAAAGAGGCGATGTTCCAGACATTATAAAAATTGATTCGATAAAAACAGATAAAGCTGAAAAACCTGTACCTACAAATATTCCTGAAGTAGTAAATATTATACATGAAAATGTAAGCGTCAGCGAAGATATTAAAAAGCCAGAAGAGCCAATTGAAGTCTCCGCGACTAAAGATGAAATTAATAAATCTGAGCTCGACTCCACACAAAAAACCGATATAAACGTACATTTTATTCAAACAGAAATGACTTCACAAATACATGATCTTGAGAAAAACAAGGTTTCAACAGAAAATGTTACAATTGAACCGTCAGTATCTACAAAAGATATGAAACCTTCAGATAAACCAGAATCGCAGGAGCCTCAGATTGAAATACATGACGTTACGCAAACGGTAATTACAGAACCAATAATTTCTTCTGACTTACCAGAACATTCACAACCTGAAGAGTTATCCATCGAAGATTCTTCACGAAATATGCCTGAACACGTGACCATTGTTCCTGAAACGATTATAGACCGTACAGAGGTAGATAATATAATCGCTGACGTCATCGGTGACAATCTGGCTAAGGTTGATGGAAGCGTACAACTTATTACATCTCCAGAGTTAAAGAAGGAAATTATAATAGAACCAGTGCCAAGTCCATTGCCAATAGATGTCGAACCATCAAAGGTTGAAAATATTGTTTCTGAAATTAATTTGGAAGCTAAAGCGGAAAGTCCGAAAGTATCGTACAATCAGTTAGAACCTATGTTTGTCGATAGTCAACTTTCTCAACCTTTGCCTTCAGTATTGCATACGGACATCAAGGAAAATGTAAATATGTTTATTGATGCCGAACGCAACAATGTTCACACAGTACAACCTGAAAAACCAACACAAACTGAAGACGTAACTACTAAACCACCGAAAACTTCCGAAAGCATAGACATATCAATGTCCATCACAAAAACAGGTGTTACGACTGAAACCGAACCAAAAGTAGAATTAAATATGTCAGTTGACAAATTTGATTCACAAGACTCACAGCTCGTAAAGAAAGACATACAAGTAGATCTCCCTATTGATGTCAAAATTATAAGCGAAAAGCCGGCGCAACCCACTACCAGTGTTTCTAGTGAGAAAAAACAAGTTGTAGATGATCATAAAGAAGAGAAGAAACGAAAAAGAAAGAAGAAGAATAAACATCAGACTAGCGAAAGCGAATCTTTGGATACCGAAACACCTTCAGAGACTGATAAAAGCTTAGTTGACTCTAAGAGCTCATCTTTAAGCCATTACGTTGAATTACCAGAATCAACGCCTGTTGAATCGCCCAAACCATCGATTGATTTATTAGAAACTCAATTAGCAAGTGAACCCGTTGCACAAGAGTCGCCTTTAGACTCTGATAGAAAGTCAGTTGAACAAGTAGGTTATGAACCAGAAGATACGTCTTTGGAAGTTGCCATTGTTCCTGATGGAAAGAAAAAACTAAAGAAACACAAGCATCATCAAGCTAGCGAAGAAACTCAATATCCCATAGAAACTACTGCAGAAGATGAACCATTTAGTTCCCCGTCAGAAAAGATCGTTGAACCGGTAGTTGAGAAAAAAGTAAAAGGTAAAAAAGGCAAGAAAAAGATACCTGAACCTGTTACTCCAGTGGAATCACCACAAGTTCCAAAGTCTCCTTTAGCTGGTCAAGAAATAAGCACAGGCTCACCAAAGGAAGAATCGTATCACACAATGAGTGAAACTTCTGAGGTTAGCACTGTAAAAATTGTTGAAGAATGTGTTGGCAGTAGCCCAGAATTAGTTAAAGAAGAGGTTAAAACTACTGTGACATACCCTGTACCCGTGGTTGAAGAAGTTCCCACTCAGGAATATTCTGTTCAAACTTCACCGACAGAAGAACCAAAAGTAGAAACATCTTGCAAACCCGATACCGCTGATACACATCTGCAAACATCTCCTACCCCTGTTTCTGAGGTAGTTATTCAAACAACTCCTAGGGAAGACAAAGAAGCGGACACTCAGACCAACGAGGGGGTAATGGTTGGTGAAAAGATTGATTTATCTGACATACAGGTGCAAACAAGTAGGACTGAAAGCCCAGAACTTAAGGTTCAGTCGGAAGTTATGACACAAGTCATTCCAAGAGATATATCGACACCTGATGAAAAGTCCTCACAGACAACTCCTCCAATTAAGGAAGAAGAAAATGTGCCAAAAGTAGAAACAGATTCGCGTGAAATTCAAACTTCACCTACAGCAAAAGTACAGTCCGATGAGAAGGCTACAGAAGTTACAGTTGAAAGAATTGATTCCACAATTCAAACGGTCAAACAAGAAATTACGGACCAAGAAACTAGCACAACCCCAGTCGATAAATTAGAGTTAGCAGACATGAGTATTCAAACTCCAGAAGTGCCTATGATTAGTTCATTTACTCAATCGGAAGAAACCCAACAGCCGCAGGAAAAACAAGAAATCGTTACCCCAGTAACCACAGTAGAAAAAGCAACGATTTCGGAACAAGTCGAGACTACAGATGCCTTCCAACAAACATCTCCCAGACCTGACGAGTTTATAAGAAAAGAAGTAGAAACTATTGAGACTACGCAACAAACCACACCCAGAAAAGAACTACCTGTTGTTGAAAATGTACGTAAACTAGAACTAGAGGCTAAAGAGCCCGTTAACACTACAGAATCAGCGCAACAAACAACACCTAGAGTAGTAGAATCTGAAAGCCCAAGAGATCGTGTTGTTACAGTAGATACGACACAACAAACATCGCCCAGAGTATATTCAGAAGATTCAATATCAACATCAACCGATGAACCTTATGAGGTACATTTAAGAGCTCAAATTTCTATACCACAAGCTACAAACGATTTTCTGGACAGCGAACGTCAGCTTATGGAAGAGCAGCAAACATTATTAGGTGATAAACATAAACCTAGAAAACGGAAAGCGAAGAGAAAAGCTGATTCGCCTCTTAAATCACCGGAAAGTTTATCCGATCCCATTAACGCTGAATTATCTTTATCCGTTACACCTACCAGTGATGATTTGTCAAGCAAAGACAGTTATTCCACTGATGAAGGTTTCACACGATTCCAGCCTTCAGTAGTACCATCCGGGCAGGAAACGTTAGTAATGCAATCGAGACCGACCTACTCAGATGTTGTTCAAAGATCTAAATCAAAATCGCCATCTCCATCCAAAACCTTGTTGGAACCTAAATCTGAGAAAGCAAAGCTCTTAGAGAGTCTTGAAAAACGCACGCAAGCAACTTATGAACCCCAAAAGCTTTCCGAAGATACAATGACTGTAGCTCTAATAGAACCAGCTGTTGAGAAATCATACGATATAGTGGTTAGTACAAAATTAGATGAAGTAAAGAATGCGATTCAAAATAGAGATCCACAAAAGGTAGAAAAGAGTGTAATTGTTATTATCGAAACTATATCTATTTGGCTAGAAGAAATTCAATACAAAATTCATGGTGCTATTTCTTCTGGCTCTAAAGTCACTGATGAAGCTCAAAGAGTCAAAGATTTAGAACAACACGTACAAAATCTTAAGGAAATAATATATGTAACTGAGGTTCATGAGGAAATTGTTACTTTAATTGAGACCCTTACTCGCCAAATGAACGCAGTAAGCCATTTAAGCAATGAAAGTATTGCTAAAATAAGACAAACCGAAGATGAATGGCTTAAATTCGTTGATGAAATTGAGAAATTGAGCCAATCGGTTGGTAAAATAAGAATAAAATTAGAAGATTTAATAACTGTAGAGATGCCAACAACTCAAAAATTAGATGGATTAGATAAAATTGAAACCGATAATGTCGATAACGCGAATAATGTTAAGAAAATGTTCAAAACATACCGCGAGCTACTTGAAACTAATCCTAAGAAGGAATGCCCATCTAAATTGTACACATGTGATGAAGACACTAAACAAATTGAAAATACAATTAACATTGAACGGGATCGGCTACTGCAATTGGCATCATTGGCAGAAGAATACGAGCAAACATTACAAGACTTCGGTCAAATAACCGATGTGGCGGAAGCTTTGCTTGATGGTAAAATAATTGTATCTAATCTGGACCATCTTCACGAAGAGATACAGAAACACAGGAAATTCTTTGTGAACCTCAGCCATTGCAGAGCTATACTCGAGTCCTTGGAGGATAATTTAGATAATGAGACGAGGGCAAAATATGCATCGCTACATCACTCACTGCACGATAGAGCAACAACAATAATCGATAGAGCAGCAGGTCGTGCTCAACAAATGACCTTAGCAGCTTCAAGATGGAGTGTCCTTGATCAAGGCATGAAAGAGGAACTTCAATGGCTGCGAGTAGCAGAACAAAGAATTCCCGACCTCACTAACGTAACTTCTATGGATCACGAACAGTATATAAATCTTTATCAATCCATAAGCCTCGATGTCTCTCACCATTACGCGAAAATGTTGCGGTTACTATCTATTACTGAAGGTCTACAAAATCTGATTGTCTGTCCTGGGCTGGAATCTGAGTGTTCTGGCGCTCTAGAGACTCTACTCAAACTTCAGGAAGATATAGACTTTTGGTTAATAAGACTGACTGATTTTAAAGAGAACTGGTTCACATACGACCACTTGATTAACAGGATCGAAGCTTGGGTTAATTTAGCAAATAGAGAACTGGAACTAATAACTCCCGAGAACATAACAACAACGAGTAATCTAAGACGTTTCTGGGAATTGAAGGCTCAACACGAAGTCCACAATAATCTTAAAAACGAATGTGGCGTTCAGTTTGAAAAAGCGTTAGAAATCTTGCCAATATCCGACGAGATGGTACAGCGTCAATTCTTCTCCAAGGTCGAGGATAAGTGGCGAGATTTGTCTTCGAGAATAAATAACATACACACGTCGGCCATTCAAAACATATCGGACCGAGACGTTTCATCTGGTGAAAAATTAAACATACTCGAAGATGAAATTAGGGAACTACGTGGAGCTTTAGAAGGTCTTAAAGGTGTCATAAAGAGCGAAGATGAGCTGAATCTATACATAGAAAGGCTACAAGTTATGACCAGTAGAATCGATCGCATTCAAAATGAGCTTGGGCGATTGAGTCTGCTACCTACAGCGGAATCAGAGCGTCTAGGAGCTCTCCTATCCCAATCGGGTATATTAGACGATCAAATATCCGAAGAGCTAGAAAGAAGTTTACTCCTCAAGGAGAAGATAGTTCAAGTTCAAGCTGGTATTATCCGCATTCAGAAAGGTCAGCGACGCGCTCGTTTGACCTTAGAAGAATGCGAAGCCGCGGAACGCTTAGGCAGTGATGTGGTGGAGAGAGCTACTCAAAACTGCAACAAACTTCTAGAAGATTTAGCGATACAATGGAAGGATATTCTAGCTTTGCGACAGGCGCTGCATACATTGCCGATAAGTCTCCGCGTATGTGTGTCTCCAACGAGCATAGAGAAGGACATATCTGCTTTGCAAGAGACTCACGCGGAGTTGGAAGCGGCGTGTAACGATTTGAGCGTTAGACTGCGGAATAAACTGCAGCTATGGAGACGTTTCGAGCGACAGCTGGAGATGGTGCAAGGCGCGGTCAGGGAAGCCGACTACATGGTCGAGTTGCTGACTGTTCAAGGACAAGTGGACTATGATCGCTTGCTCAAGGCCACAGAGCGACTCGAGGTATGTTGATGTATAATTTAATCTATATATTGTATCCTGATGTAATGTCAACGTAACATTTCCTTTAAGAAATTACGTATGCAAATCACAGAGACACTACTGTAACTGGATTTCCGTGTGTTATAAAATTTGTTAATTAACTATAATCTATTATTATTAACAGTTTCAAATGTTTTTAAACTTAAAATTGTTTCACTACATCATCCTAAAGCTCGCAGAAATATTGTAATGGTTGTAGTTGTTGTGCAATTGCATATTGTATCTTATTTTTAAAAGAGCAACTATCAGAGCCTACATCGAAACTGTCTTCCGAACTGGTGGTAAATGTTATGCTATATGAAGCCTAGTGTGAGTGAATAAAGATATGTTTGTCTTCCACTTTCGCAGACGCTAAGCGAATCGCTGTCGCGTCGCAGCGGCGAGCTTGTGGGCGAGTTGCGTCAGACAGCGGCGCCGCTAGAAGCCAGCGCCGAGCCCGGCGTGGCGGCCGCGCTGCGCCGCCAGCTGGACGACGCGGCCGCCGCGTACGAGCACACGTGCTCCAACCTCACCCAACTGTGCGACAAGTAAGCTATCATTAATTATCTCTTTTAAATTCGAGATATATTTTCCTAAATATAATATTTAATAAACTCTGATACACAAGATGAAATAAATTAAATTTACTTTATAAATAATTTTTTTTCAAAATTTTTCAAAATTCTTTCACAATACTATTCCCCTATAAAATAATAAATTTTTTCTTAAAAATACTTTAACCCCCATTATAATATTTTTAATTTTTTTTTTATTTTATTTTATTAATTTTTCCCCCCAAATCAATCAATCAAATCAGCCTATGGCTGTCCACTGCTGGACATAGGCCTCTAAGTAATAATAATAATATTTATTCATTCAATACACTCAATCACAGTACATTATTCAATATAATTTAGGTACATTTAGCACTTGTATTGAGTCTGGTGCCTAAACTAGGCTACAAGCCCGTATTTCAGGACACCAGGCTTTACGAGTAGTTATATAGATAATATTTTCTATAGATAATTTTCTCAATGATAGATAGTACTCGTCCTTATACCGGAACACTGAAACGCTATTCAAATTGAAGTACAACTCGAACTTGTCCGATTTGATTTGCGTATAAGTATTTGGCTGTAAGCTTTAATTTAGCCGTAAATTTTAATTATATATTTGTATGTCCTTTATATACCTAAATCTTCAAAATCCACTAGTAATAATATTATGTAATACGTATTATATTCCATTTCGCGCATAATACGCTTTCTTGGGTTTTTTTGGGAACCCTCCTCTGAGAAAACCTCGGGTTCTACTGTGTCGTTACCAGATGGCGCTACGTATAAGCTATATCATATTGTGGTGTCCGTACAGGTACCACAAAGCAGTGGAGCTGTGGCGGCGGTACCGCGAGGCGGCGGCCGCCGTGCGCGCCTTCGCGGACACGCAGGAGGGCTCGCTGCACGCGCTAAGGCCCGACGACGCATCCGCGACCGCTACGGTAAGTTCCTTTTTTAACCGACTTCAAAAAAAGGAGGAGGTTCTCAATTCGTCTGTATGTATAATTTTTTTTACATAGGGGACAGATATAGGCAAGCAACCTGATTTGTTTGATTCTCATGGCGCATGCGCAGCACAACTGCTTTCTGCGCGAAGGGTCTTGGATTCGATCCTCACACTGGAAAACTTTTGCAATTTACATTTATATTTTTCTGGAGTCTGGGTGTTGTTATGTATTGTATGTATTTATTTGAAAAAGAAAAGTATACGTAATTTATTCCGTTATCAAATTGCCATTTAAGACAAATTCTGCTTAGCGTGGGACTAGATGGCGCTGTGTATAAATGTCCTGAAATATTTATTTATTTATTATACGTCGGCGTCTTCATTGCTGAAGGTTGTGTCTAGTTAGTATGAGATTTCTCAACGCCTGTGTGTGTTTGGCGGTCCTCACACTATTGTGAGTTTCGGTTATTAGTAGGCCGGTAAAAGTCTTACACCGTCATACAGATCTACAGTTTTTTTATAACATAGGGAGCAAACGAAAATAAAATTTATAATTAAAAAGGTAACTGATCAGGGTATATCGTAACCTGAAGTTTGTTTGAATGTTTTTTTTTTATTGAATAAGGTAAATTTAAAAGTATTATACGTACTCAATGTAATGCGATGTACAAAAAACGTATGACTCATTATTTAACACCTCACGTATGTGTCGTTGACCTTTTGGTGACAATTTGGTAAGCATGAGCTAATCAATTGAAATTTTTTATTGCTCAACAAAAATTGTCCTGAAATAATTGATGTTTGCCTAGAACAGAACAATAAATGTATGTTATGGTTTGTTTATAACTAGCGATCCGCCCCCGGCTTATATGTATGTACTAGCGACCCGCCCCTGCTTCCTACGGGTGCAACTACAGAACGTTCACAACTTTTTGTCAACTCTAAATTTATCAGTCTTTCTCTACTATATTGTGCATGTCTTAAACATGTAAACCTTCCTTAAGAATCACTATCTATTAAAAAAAACTGCATCAAAATCCGTTGAGTAGTTTTAAAGATCTAAGCATACATAGGGACAGACAGACAGCGATAGCGACTTTGTTTTTTACTATGTGATGATAATACATATAAACGTTCCTCTTGAAAACTCTCATCTATTTAAAAAAGACCGCATACAGTGGTAGTTTTAAAAATTTAAGCATACATAGGAATATAGGGACTTTGAGAAAGATACTTTGTTTTATACTGTCACTTGATGGTAAGACAACTGTAGGAAAGCTTTACTTGGCGAATGAATTGTCGGGTTTTCAAAGAAACAAGGTTTCTACAGAGAAGAACCGGCAAGAAACTGTAATAGATGTTCCTTTAAAACTAAAAAGTACAATAGTAAAACTTTATTTAATTTAAATTTAAATAATATTTTAAAGAACTTCGGTTTTAATTATATTTTTAGTTTCGCGCACGCAACGGAAGCCCTCAAAGATGAATAATTTTTCCCGTTTTTCCCACATTTTCGTCATGTTATGTAGCCTTCCTTGATAAATGTTCTATTCAATAAAAAAATATTTCAATTCGAACCAGGAGTTCTTGAGATTAACTCGTAAAACAAAAAAACCCTTTAGCTTTATAATATAAGTAATAAGTATAGATATGCGAATCGAAAATAACATCATATATTTAGCCAATGCATTCACCGTATAAGTAAGCACGCCTTATCCGTGCAGATGATGTCATGCAGACACTGTTTGGTTAGTTTTATCCTCGGAGTTTACGGCGCGCTAACGGTACTGAGGTATATGGTGCTTAAATTATAAGTATTTGGGGTATATTGCTTATTGCGATGCAGATAGGTATAAAGATTTATCTTGAGCTTCTGTTCTTTTTAAATTCTATGAAGTGGTGAGACGAGCTGGACGCCCTCCTGGTGGTAAGAGAAACGCCAGCCTATAACCAATGTAGTGTGCTACCCAGAACTTTGCTCCGGGCAGGGGTGCACTACATTGACGCTCCCCACTTTAAGTCATAAGTCATGTTAAAGAACTTAGTTTAAATGCTCTGCAGTCTAGGATCAAAATAGTGAGACTTGTTTTGGATTTTTGACTTGATTACCTATTTTGGGCCGTTTTGGCCGCCTCTGTTCATGAAAATACGTAAAGCTTAGAAATGCGTTTTCATCTTTAAGTAAGAAAATGATAGGATTTTTGACAAAAGGGAATAAAAGGTAGCAAACAAAGAAATAAAGGTAGACGAAGAATGGTAGAGAAGATATTACTTGAAGTAGTTTTTTTGTAAAAGGGTGGTAACATCCTGGAGCAAGCTTACCCAATATTGCCTAACAGCATGTCTTATAACAAATATTTGTAGCAGCTAAAACACTTCATACATATAGAATATTTTGCTACCCAAGCTAAATTAATATGCTATTTATTTATTATGCTATTTAGCAGGTTTTATAACTGAAAAGTCACCTTTCCCGAAGCTTGCTATTTAACAGGTTATTTAACAAATATTTTACTTGAAAAGTAAACTTTCCCAATGAACAATTGACTAGTAAGTGAGTGTAATGACCGTCGAATTCACACGAGACCCACCTCAATACGCTGAGCTGTTTTGTAAACCCATAAACACCATTCAGGTGGCTTCCGTTGTTGTTCATACATTTAGTATGTGGACCTAAGCTTTAACCAACGGTATAGTCTTCTTGTGTTTTTTTTTTATTTCTTCTTACTAATAAATTTTTCTTCCACTACAAGATAAAGAATTTAAATGCCGGCAAAACACTCGTGCATACTCGAGTGCCACTGGGCGGAGCTGATAACTTAACATAAGGTGACTCGCCGGCTCGTGTGCTACCTATCAT
>DWAJ01001093.1:0-24991 GCA_018238005.1 Eurema mandarina
TCTCGCCGGGTTAGTTCCCGAACCGGTGGTAGGCATCATGTAGACTTTCTGAAGGTATTTGATTCAAATTTATTCAGAATAAAATTTATTTTCTTTCTTCTTTCTTTCTTTCTTATCAATAATACATGCGAGAGAAGCCGACGCGGTCGCTAGTATACTATAAAATTGACTCTTAATTAATAACTTAATACTGAAACGCAACAACAACGTTACGTAGAACTTTAACCGGTCCGATTTGACAGCTCGCCATACAATTCTGTCAAAATTACGAGACTTAAGGCGTGTTTAAATTTAATTTGCGTATGAGTATTTGGCCGTTTACCACTTAAAATAATAAGTGTTTGACATTCATTAGAACCTTGGACTTAGTCATTCTTTAGCACCAACAAGCACTGATACTTTTGAGGTCGAAAGTTCGAGAACTAATTCTAAGGTCACATAACATACACTTGTGCCAAAACAGACCTTACAAATACTCTAACAAACAAACTTTTTTTTATAATATACTAGCTGTGTCCCGCGGTTTTACCCGCGTAATTCTCGTTCCCGGGGTAATACCAGGATGTAAGCTATCCTATCTTTTAAGTTGGATCAAACTGCACATGATTGTGCAAATTTTATTATAATCGGTTAAGTGATTTAGGAGTCCATTGAGGACAAACATTGTGACACGAGATTTATATATATTAAGACTAGCCACATTTAACATGTATTAGACACGTCAAACATTTTTCTTGAAACACTCTATCTGATAAAAAAAACCTCATGAAAATCAGTTGCGTAGTTTTAAATATTTAACCATACAATGGCAGACAGAAGTAAGCTATGTGTTTTATACTATGTAATGATTATCTATACTAATATATAAAACTGAAGAGTTTGTTTGTTTGTTTGAACGCGCTAATCTCAGGAACTACTGGTTTGAATTGAAAAAACCTTTTTGAATTGAATAGACAATTTATCGAGGAAGGCTTTAGGCTATATAACATGACGCTGCGACTAATAGGAGCGAAGATATAATGGAAATTGTGGATAAAACGGGGAAAATTATTCATCTTTGGGGGCATCCATTGCGTGCGCTGCGAAAACGGTTCAAGATACAAAAATAATATGTATGAAAGAATTATTCCTCTTTAAATGATCTAAAAAAAGTCCGCGACAGTATATCTTCTAAGATTGACTCACTATAACATAATAATAGAAATAGATCCGACGGGGACGAAGTCGCGAACAACAGCTAGTTAAAGATAAGATTAAACATATAGTACAAGAAACTCATTTAAAAGTTATATTACTGTAATAAACGCCATTGATATGACATTGTTCATTTTAGCCTTGACGTAATATTCTCCATGGTTTTGTAATAAGGTAAATCATTTCAAAGAGCACTGTGATATAATGTTTCATTATCAACATACTTCACAAATAAAATGCAAGTTTTTTTCGTAACAAATTTACTACAAAATAGTCCAAACACTGCTTTAGGGCTTACGATAAGACTTTAAAGTCGGCCGATAGTCTGAGGATATTTTAGTTTAATTTAAAGTATTCGTAGACTAAAGTCCTTTATTTGTAGTATAACATTTACTATGTTACTATAGAAATAATCTCCGTTTCACCATTGCTTTTATATAATTTTGTAAGCACTTAATATACTTTATGAATTTATGAGAGTTTAAGTACATATTTCTACCGATTCAAGCTATTCGTAGACAAAGAGTCCTAACTTGAAATATAACTTTTATTATGTTAAGAATCACCGTATCACCATTATATATAACTATTTAAGTACATAATACACCTTATAAACTTACCTAGATAAATAATAATAAATAATCAGTCTTTAACACTAAACGATAGCAATGTCCGACCGCCTTGAAGGCTCTTTGGCGACTGGCTTCTGAACAGCAAAGCAAGCCAAGCGTTTGAAGGATAAAAGACAAAATGACGTCACCGTTTTAAATAAACATGATTGCTTCGCTGACTATGTACCGGCTATGTAATCATTAGATCGAGTTTTCCCAGTACAACAGTTGGTGAATCAGATATAACTGGATAAATGTCGTATGAAATATGGGAATATGTTGTGTCATAGTTGAAAAATTCTTGAATGTTCCTTGAGGAAAGATTCGCATTTAAATATGAGATACTAGCCGCTCCCCGCGGTTTCACCCGCGTTGTTCCCGTTCCCGGGGCAATACAGGGATTAAAAATATCCTATGTTTTAATCCAGGGTATCAACTACCTACATACCAAATTTCAACTTAATCGGTCCAGCCGTTTCGCCGTGAAAGAAAGAAACATACAGACACACTTTCCCAATTATAATTTTATTATGGGTTACCCCGTTTTTACGTACGACTTTTTCGAAGTGAATAATGTCAAAATGGAACCACTTGAAAAATTTTCTTTTTTAGATTTATGCAAGAATACTTAAAATCTAAATATGGTCAATTTTTTTGTACCAAAAGGATCAACTAAGCAATCCAAATCAAAAACAATTTTGGAATGAAAAAAATGTCCATGGATGAATGAATGACCATGAAATAAACCATATTTAATAAGAATTCTCGAATAAACCCAAAAAATAAAAATTGTGAGTGGTTCCATTTTGCATAAATTTATTAGACCCTAGTACAATGTCACGCACCGGAGTCCATGTAATAAGGACCCGCTTTTCCCTTTAGGGTACTTAACCCCTTAATCTTATTTTATTTTTTACGTATGGTTTCCTGGAAGAAATGGCTTACAGCCATTAGGCCACCATTTACATGTCTGTAGTCTTTTGATTTTTTATATGTTGTTATTGTAATACATGTAATAAAGAATGTTTAAATAGCTCCTTCAAATATCAAATGATATAATTTCGTATTTGATGCTTATTTTTTAATTTAACTCACTAATATTATAAATGTAAAAGTTTGTGAGTATGTTTAGATGATTTAAACTCTCTCGCAAAAACTACTGGATGGATTCGGCTGAAATTCTGCACGCAGGTAGATAGAGAGGTAGAGATTTTTTTTAATTATTGACAATGAAAAGGCATTACTGCCTTCGACCCGGGAATGGGGGATCACCCCGGGATAATTGGGTCTCCCGAACGCTCATCGCCGACGAATCACTGTGGATTGCCTTCAGCCGTTTTCTGAGAGGAGTGTCCCGGATCTTTCTAACACAGGGCTCAGGAAGATTAGAACTCATGTCCCGGTATTGCCCCGGGAACGCAAACTCCTCGGGTAGAACCGCGTGGCGCCGCTAGTTATAAATAAGCAAGCCTATTTTTTACTCGGAACAAAGTTTACGTGTTAAAAAAAAACGTGGCGATGATAATGATTCGTGTCAATATATTATCAAATTATCACAAGTAATTTGATAAGATAACATACCAGTCGCCTTTCAATTAAATAGTAATGTCTATTTTCGTATTTGCAATTTTTGATAAGATTTTTACACCATATAGATATGTTATATACCCTCTAAAGTCTAAATGGAATTTGTATAATTTTATAAAATATATTGTATGTTACAGTCGACAACAATTTTTTTTCTACATACATTTATTTTTGTTTATATTTATATGTGTTTTCTGGGCCTCAGGTTGTCTGGAAGAGATCACTTCTAGTAATAAGACGGCCTATTATTACAAAAGCATATTAACACAATCAGCTTTGGATATATATAATCTTTTTTATGTTAATAATAGGTGTGGTTGGTGGTTTTACCTGCATAGTTCCCATTCCTGGGGCAATAGTATCCTGTAATTATCCAGTAAACATACCAAATTTCAACTAAATTTGTCCAGCCGTTTATAGGTGAAAGTATAACAAACATACAAACATAAATTCTTGCAAACCTTCAAATTTACAATATTAGTAGGATACTTAAGCATTGAACTTTACAAGGTGCTGACATACACCTGTAGCGAATTAAGCTGAATCTAAGGTGAAAAGCATAGTAGTAGAACCTAATACATAAATAGCATGTAAGAAACTGACTGATTCAACAATAGGCCATTTTGCTTTAAAAACATTTTTTGCTGTCTTGAATATGTCTTATACATTTATTATATTCTATCATAAGTTTTATTATATTCTACTAGCTGTTGCCCGTGACTCCGTCGGTGTGGACTTTCATATAAACTTTGACACCCTCCCTTCAAAGCCTTATAATCCTTTTTTCCAGTTAAAAAGTAGCCTATGTTTTATCTCAAGCTCTAGACCACCTGTGTACCAAATTTCATTACAATTGGTTCAGCGGTTTGGCTGTTAAAGCTAGCTTAAAAAAAAGTAGCCTATGTCCTTTCCCAGGCTTTAGACTATCTTTGTACCAAATTTCGTTCTAATCAGTTCAGTAATTTTAGCGTGATGGAAAGACAGACAGACAGAGTTACTTCGCATTTATAATATTAGTAAGATTATGTTTTCTGAGTATAGTTGTAACTTAACCAACATGGTAAAAGTTTTAAAATTGCCTATTCACAGGCTGGCAAGAATATTGCAATAATATATTGATTTATATTGAATGCTTAGTTTAACACGGCAACATCTAGCCCAACAATTAGCAGAGTTTATGATATGGCAACTTTTTTGACCCCAGAAAGATAATGTAATTTTCAGGTTGCGGTTTGAACACAAGACCAGTTGTTAAAAGGCAGTTGTCCAACCACTGTACAGATTGGTTCCATTAAAAACTTCTTAACTGGTGTTAGATTAAAAACAACAGTTATTTATTTAATACTCGTTATACATGTTACTATATTACTAATATAGTTACACTCATTGTGAAATTATTTAACGCTGAAAAGTGATTTTTTCCAGATATACCACAAATGTATGTACAAAATAAATTACACACATCCTGTTTTAATAAGATTTTTACAAATTATTTATAAAAAATGTAATAACTTTATACATTGTAATATGTAGGTATTTCGTTGATATTTTACACCTACAATAATTTTAACGACACACTTCCTGCTTATTAATATATTCAGGTCCCCTAACCACAATTCTTACCTAATACACAAATAAATGAGAAAATGCGACATTACTTGCAAATAATTATACCTCACTGCATAATTAGTTTCGTAGTTTTGTTATGAGTCATGTAGCGAACTACCTACTACAAACTAATAGTTATATTCCTATAAGGACAAACTTACGCTTTCATAAAGTCAAAAGTTAATGCTTTATAAAACAATTGAATATATAGTACCATATTTATCATTTAGAATTTACGATAAGCGGCGTCTTCAAATCAAATTGTTAGTTAGACGACGAAACAAGGTCATTTTTTCATGTAGATAACCGCGTACATTTACATACAGGTATAAGTATTATTAGGTCGTAATATTACGCGGATAAGTAAACGTGAAATTGTTCGGAAAAAATTCAATAGTCACTTTAAATTTACTCACCTAAGTGTGGAAATTTCTTGCTGGAAAATCTAGATAACCGGTGAAACACGCGGCGATAAAATCAAACGCAAGGCAGTAAATGATAAATGTCAAAAAAAATTACGTCTGTCGCTTTATTGTCAATATATTACCTGTCATCTGTTTTGCCTATGGTTTCAGAATTTACTTTATTATTTCCTTGTTAATATATCCTGAAAATAATAATTATGAATACCTATACCTTCGTACATAATAGTAAGTTGCTTAAGAACTTTATATCAATAATATTTCCGTTCCTTAAATCGTTATTATAGAATATAGTCTATGGTTTCAATTTATAAAACGATAAAATGCCTTGTATCTAAACATTAAAAAAACTTTATAAAAAAAATAAAACTTCAAAGTGGAAAAAGAAAATGGGAAAAATACAGTTTTTTATTTCTGCGGCTACCGGATGAACTTATAGCGCTAATATTTAAATATAAATAAAATAGTGAGCGGTTTTTTTATTAGCGCTTTTTAAAACTAAAGTGAAATTTAAACATACAAAATGTCTTTAGATGTAGATACTATTGGATCTATTAAAGTTAAAAGTATTCCAGGTGGAGAAGTGAGTACCTACCGATTCATATCTAATAAGTCATCTTAAATGTTTTATTTTTCTTTTACAATAGCTGATATCTATTTATTATATAATACAATATTAATTAAAAGAAAAAAAAACATTAATTTAAACCTTAATTTATAGTCTTAAATTTCATATTGATTTGCTATTGTGAAGTAAACTATATCCGACCTAAATTTACTGAAGCTTGAAAGTAAGTAATGTATAGGTATTTCTAGAATAATCTAAACTGGTTTACATATCGTTTAGCTTAGCAATTAATTATTATGAGTCAATGTGGGCTTTATAAAAAATATTTTTATGTAAGTTGTTGCAAACCCAACACCTTACATAAAAATATTTAATTTTTTTATATTAACTTTGGAATGTATATTTAATATATATGCAATAGAATTTTAACCACCATTTTTAATGTCCTTTTGAATAAACTTTTAAAAATTCTTATAGGTTTACATAATTTTTTACACTATTGCCGACTTTTACTGTTATAAGACAGTGCTGGAATAAAGCTTGTTGCTTGTTGCTTAAATACTGAAATATATAATATTTTGACCTCAAGTACACTGTCCAGTTTTTTTATCATAAAATAATAAATTGTATATTTTCTTTATCCCTTTATCTAATCTACTAACTATGTTTTATCGAGACATATGATCTAATAACCAAACTACATTTTATGATATTTTTATTTATTCTTCCATCTTTATGTATGTGATGGCAAATTACTAGCAGGTCTTTCTTGGTGGTAAACAACCACTTTGGCCCACGAACAGTCACAAAGGCAATAATTTTGGCTTAATCAGCCAGCAAGTTAATGTAATCTGTTTATTGTCCCAGATTGTTCGTGGATTACCACTTTCCATAAGGTGGATCACCTGTTTCTTTGTCAACTATTTCATTAAACAAATCATTGGATCAAAATTTTATGTCTGCCTTTGAACATATTGCTTGATAAAAAATACACCAATTATGATGTGATTTATTTAAAAATCTGTTCAAGTATGAATAGTTAAAATAGTCAAGTAAGGGCAATTAGCACTAACTCGACTAATTTAAATTGTTTTTTTTGTAGTCCGTTGAACTGAAAAGCTTCTGGCAAGACCAAAATGTGGCGATAATATTCTTCCGTCGTTGGGGCTGTATGTTTTGTAGGCTGTGGGCTAAAGAGGTAAGATTTTAACTTTTTAGTCGCAATTCAGAAGCGTTTGCTACATACCAACTTAGAAAAGCTTTTGAATTTTATTTTGTTTCTCAGCTGAGTGAAATTGCGCCGGTTCTAAAAAATAACAACGTTCGTCTGGTAGGTATAGGTGTTGAAGAGCTTGGATCCAAAGAGTTCGTTGAGGGGAAATTTTTTGATGGCGGTAAGCATATTTTTTTTTCATGAAGCTTTATTACTAGTTTTATTGGCTGAAAGAAACTTTCGCAATTCAGTGACCTGGGCATGCTTAATGTATTGTTATAAAAACTTTACTCTTATCACAAAGGTAATTATATTATAAACTAGAGTATCATTTATAATTCAGTAATACAATTTTACCTACATATATTTTTCAATAAAACAAAAAATGTTACAAATCAACAATATTTTTAAAATTGTCCTATCATACTTTTTTCAGTCTCATTACTTCCCTGATCAAATTGAAGAAAATCAAATGATTGATGTCCTTCAAAAGTTTATAGTTCTAGAGAATTTTGTTGGAGAAGAAAATATTGAATCATTCTGTAATTTGGTTTTACCACTTTTTGCTTACATGGCAGAAAAGCTAAAGAACAGTAAACAGTTATGGATATTATATAAAGCTAAAATAAAAAATAAGCACTTTATTGATACAATGAGCAACGTTTTTGTTAAAACAAATGAGTCACATCAACAAGTTTAAGTAGTATTAAATAAATTTATTAAAACATTTTCGTTTTTCATTAAGGGTAATTTATCACCCCTGCTCAATTTCTTCACTTTTATATGAAATGTTTTTCATTTTACTCAATGATCTATTAAAAATAAAATCACTGATTTTACTTTTATGTGTAGGTATCACATTAGTGTATATATTTCTTCCTTTTGTTAAATCCACAATAATGCCCTAATACCTTACACTTTTGACAGAGCTCTTTTGGGTGTTCTTTCTTGTTTTCTAGATTGGACATATCTGATGGGTTAAGCGATCTCTGAAATTTAATTTAAGTATAATAATCAAATACGTTTGATGTAAGTAGTTAAATAAATACTTGCAAAACTTACAAAATTATATGCAAATACTGGTATACGACAAGTTTTGCAATTCTGATAAGAATTGGGCCAGCAAAGACGACTATTCCAGTACCGGCCACAAGATTTGCACTTAAATTCTCCAAAGAAAGGACCTTTTCCCTGTTTTTAATAAAAAGGAATTATAAACAAAAAAAATGATTTATTACTTTTCTTGAAGGATATACTTACCACTACAGGATGTTGAATTTTAGATACCTCCCGTATCGTCGTACGCCTTTGAGTTATATCGATACATATTTGGCAAATACCATTTACAATATTAATGTCATTTACCGCTTTTCTATTGCAATTTTGGCAACGTTCATAATCCTTGAACAATAAGATCTGAATAAGTCCACCGCGCAAACCACGCTCCACTATCCTACTCTACTAATATTATAAATGTGAAAGTTGTAAGATAATATTGTATGTTTGTTATAATTTCACGCAGAAACAGGTGGGCCGAATTAGTTGAAATTTGGTATGTAGATAGGTGATACCCTGAAATAACTACTTCGCATCCCGGTATTTATTTTACCCTTTATTACATTTAAATCTTACAGACTATTTGTACAGAGTAGAAGAAATGTAATCGGCGGGCTTATCACTAAAAAGTGATTTCTTCCAGGTAGGTTCTGGGAACAGTAACAAAGAGGATAACACTGCGGGGCAGTAAATTAATATTTAGCTAATATATCTATATAAATTGTGTATATTATAAGAAGTAAAAATATACTTACGTCGCTTGACCAAAAACATCCCATGTTATATCTCTAAATATTGTATATCTTACCTATTTAACGTAAGTATACGTATATTGTAATTATGGGATATTGTTAAGCAGAATGTTTACGACAAAAATAACTAGAACGTAGTAAAAATTAAGATTTAACCGACACTAATCACTAGGTCCAGACTTCCGAACGCTGACTAGGAATTTTTCGCCGCGCGGCAGAAAAAGCAGCGTATAATGATATTATATTAGAAAGATATGTTATAAGCGCAAAATTTTAAAGACGCAAAAGCATCCTAATTAGGACGTCTTACCTTTAGGTTGATTGATTGGTTGCCGGTGCTTTCACGTACTACTGACAAAACTAACTATCTCTTTTTTTCTTGTTGGTTTTATAATTTATCTCTTTTCTATCGTTTTGACTTGTATGTATGTGTGCTGCCGATGCTGTGCGGAACACTTCGGTTGATTTCTATGGGTATAACATATCTATTATATAATATCATTGGATGCAACCATATTAAATGGCCAATAATTCAACGTAATGAATGTATGGGTAGAAATACTGGGGGTATATCGAATTACTCGTATAATCAAAACAACAGTAGGTAACACTTAATTTACTACCTCAGCATAATGATAAAGTGGTCATGTACAATAAAACTTTTGTATGCTATTTGTATACTGCTTAACTTAATTAAATTAGGGTAAAAAAGTCGTATATGTTTGATACTGTCATAGATCTTTTTAAGATAATTTAAAGAGGAATTATTGTTCTCTAATATTTAATAATAATATTTGTGCTCATTGCCAAGTCACTATAATTATAATCTAAAGAAAACTATTGATACAATTACTAAATATTGATTTATAACTACAAAATAATTTGAATAGGACTTGGCTTCTACGAGATCTCAAAACTTTTTACGATGGAAAGACTGTATCGAGAGACTTGGCATTTTTTTACATTTAATGTTTTTCGTGGGATACATATTATTTTTAGGTATCTTGAACCGTTTACATAGCAAATTATTCATATTTCTAAGCTTCATTCGTTACCGACACGAATGAAGCTTAGAAATATGAATAATTTTCCCCATTTTGCAACATTTTTTATTTAAACGAACTCATCAGCTTTATAATAATATCATTGGGTATATACATATATACACGGATTTCAAGGGACCACGGACTTGAATGAAGATTTAAAATTTGACTATTCTTAAAACGTATATAGATTATTCTATTAGTCTAAGGATTTAAATTTCAACTCTCACTTTCAACGCTTTCCTAAAATAAAGATTCGGCATACAGACAGAAACACGCAACAAAGTGGTCATTTAAGTATTCTTTTTTTCTACATGTATGGGAATTTCAAAATTATAATAAATTATAGCCGTGCCCCTCGGTTTTACCGACATTTGTGCATGTATTAATTATAGACATATACCTTTTGAATCAATCTATCTGATTAAAAAACCGCATCAAAGTCCGTTGCGTAGTTTTAAAGATTCAAGCATGCATATGCATACGGATAAGTTGACAGAGAAAGCGACTTTATTTTATTTTTACTATAAACTATGTAGTGATTGGGCCGGCTCACTCAACAGAACACCTTGTCTATTAATAAAGTCGTTTCATCAGAGACCTCCTTGCATTGCAGTATATAGGTAGGAGCACCACAGACTTATTACTTCTTTATGATTATTCTCTTTTTTACTGGCCCGCAACGCTAGCATGAGGCACTTAGCTTTAGCCTGGGACGGGCGGAGCTCGCTTACCAATTACTATCAGGTAAAGAGATTCTGCCAACACAATAAAATATTATGGATATGATCAGGACGACCTCTGATCTGTTAGGAATTCCTTCTACCGAATTGTAGATGACGCATTTGTTTATTTTTTACTAACGTAATGTATGTCAAAATTTTTGTTTATTCTTGTCATACATAACAATATTCAATACTCAATTTTATTCATAGAAAAATATGATTTCATTCTGTAACTGTGATGAAAAAGAGCAAACTGTTAATGATTCGCCGGATTCATTTCCGAGCTCAGGGCAAATATGGGGAATGTTAGGAACTATACTTGCAACAGCTTTATGCTGGATTGTGTATTTAAAGGTACTATTTCTTTATACATTTCCTTAGGAAGATGTTTAGGTTTGTTATTGTGTATTTCATACTAGCTTTTATTCGCGACTTCGCTCGCAATAATAAAATATTCGTTTTTCAACAAAAAAAAAGAAGCCCATTCTGATATCGCCAAGAAATATAAAATTTGATTAGCAGTTCAGTAGTTCTTGTGTGAAAGCATAGCAAACATCCATAACTTCAAATTTTTGAAATATTAGTTGGTAATAATACATAGAGCAAAACTAATTTCGAGAGCACCTGCTTCTCATTGCTTTAACTTTGCTTTAAATTTTAGCATCTGATGAGAAAAAAACATTTACAAGAATCTCAAAGAAGCCCACCTATATTAATACAAAGCCGAAGGAGGCGTACTTGAGATTTTGTGCTTCTCCCTTAATTTTGTATGAGTAATTAAATTTTATAAACTAAAAAAAGAAACATTAGATAATTTATGTATATTTATTTTTAATTCAAAGTTTAATTTTTATACTACTTAACTCATAATATGGCGATTAATGTGTATAACTCTATATTATATAATCTATATAAAATATAATTTTTCCCTAATTTAACATGTATTATTTAGAAAGTAGTCTTTATCCTTAATTTTACTGCAGTCTTGCAATAGGTATTTATGTTCGTCTTGGACATGCCCTCTTTTTAAAAGGTACACCAAAATGTATTGATAAGGAAAAACAGGAACATTATGGTGAAAAAAGAATCTCAATTTAACTCGTTCGATAATTTTCATGTCTACGAAACAGTAATCCGCCGAACAACAACTTCCAGGGGTTCTGAAACATAGCAAACAATAAATTATAATTATATACATGTTAGTCGAAATAGCCGGCAATTTTTCACTAAAAATCTAATTAATTTATATGGATGCAGCATTATTTAGCATAGCATTTTATTATTGTCCCTTATTATAAAAGATAATGTGAAATTACATCAAATTTAGGTCACAATTAAATTTTTATAGAAGTACTATAAAAATTTAATTGAAACTCGTAATGTAATACGTACCTTGGATCGTACGTCAAGGGCTTAGCTTTCAGCGTTTTAAAAATCATATGATAATATTGGCGGTATTTCTTCTTCATGATTAGAACAATTTGTTTGCCTTCAAATGGAAAATTGGAATGTTTACTTTGAAGTTGCTGTTGCCAATACACTGCTGCTTTAGCAACTTCCACACTTGTGTTGTCGATTTCAACTATTTTAGGATTCTTCAGCCATTCATACATGGCTTCCTATAAAATATATAAAAAAATATTTAATTTTTAACATATTCAACACAACTTTCACTGTTCAGAGCTTTGGACTATCAGAATTTAAAATAAACTAGAAATAGAACAGTCCAATATGTGAAGTTCCCAAACATGACGTAATTTCCTACTTAAGTCGATTTCCATCAGTGGATGACTATGCATAAAAAATAAATACTTACGATAAAAATTTCAATTGCAAAAATGTAGTCGCAATGTATTAGAACCTACTTATATGTAGAACGACCTTTTAAATGTTATCCAGCATATGATGATGCCACATAATGCCACAAAATGATACAGTAAAAATAAGTCATTATAAGTATTTTACCTGTAAAAACTTTTTACACCTAAAGCTGTCGTAGATATAAGATATATTTAGCAACCATTTACCAGTTGCTAATGAGCACACCATCATACCCGTGAATGTGTCATTAGGCAACACTGATATAAAATGTGTTGCCAACATTTCCATTTTAGTATTTTCGGCTACTACGCCGCCCAATTCATTGATCATAGCAGTTATTCGGTCTCGATCCTAAAAAAGAATAATGTACAATCCATACAATATGATTGAAAAATTTGTCTCATTATTTTATATATTACATTGTGTTTCTTACATGTATGAACTCTGAGAGCATAAACGTCTTTTTATCGCAAGCACATATTAAGTTTTGCTTCATCTTCCAAGACTCTTCTGATGTACCACTAGGTGAATTATAATCGCTATCTAAAATACCAAAAAATAAATAATTAATTTTCAATTGTGCAAATTATGTAAAAAATGTTGTTTACAAATACTCAATTGTATATAAAAATAATTCATATTTACCAGAAACAGTTTCAGGGAATGTAGCTTGAATTCTGCTTGTGACCTCCATCTTAGAATTGATTGGACTGTAATTCATGGCTTTTTTCTTTTGCTTATAATTTTGTATGTACTTTCGAAACGGTAAATAGACTGACGTCTTTGCTTTACCATTCTCAATGAATTTTCGGAAACTAACTTTCTTAGGAGTACTCTGTTTACTGAATGATCTACAAAATTAAAAAATAAACAATAAAATCGCTATTATTACCCACATACAAGTAATTTAATAACTCTATTCTAAAATTAAAAACATTGATATTTAAGCAGTTTGTATAACATAAATAATTTACAGAAATATTTTAAGAAAAATGAAGCATTTTGAAAGACCCACAATTAATTTATGAAAGGCAAGTTATTTACTTAAGCACTATGTTAGTGGTTTCTGTTAAAGCACTGTTGTAGTTCCCAGGCATGCCGATATCGCATTTATGACTCACTCATTCCCCAACTTGGAAAAGAAATTTTTTATAGGACTATTAGTTGTAGATGGTGGTAGGGGCTTTTCATCTATTTTGTTACATTCAATTTCTTGGTATATATCTTCTATGGACCATCCTATTTGCCTTCGGACAGATTTTGGCTTACTTGTCTTATGTATCATTGGAGCAAAATCAACACAATCTACCCCAGCATCACTCAAAGTATGGTCTTCTTTATAATGAACAACTTTCAAATGTTCCAAGTATGCTAACTTTGCAGTGAAAAGCTCATGGCATATGGGACAGACAAAATGATGAAGTTTCACATTAGTTGTACATTTGTTTAAATGTATAACATAATCATCATATTGGTCAAATTTTTCATCACAGAGCACACATGAGACTAAAACATATTCAGGAATTCGAAAACCAGCTTCATGTCTAACTGATTGATTCAAATCGGATGCAACTAAAGTCTCATTGCTGCTTGAACGTTGAAGTTGATTGTTTTCAATAGTGCAAGTTACGTGACATTTATGAGCACCATAATTATTATAAGACTGACTGCAATAGACACATTTTATTGAGTCAATATCACTGTCAGTTTCATCGCTGGTTTCATAGAAATTATACTCAGATGTATTTGAATCATGTGCAGAATGGAAGGAATTGTTCAGGGACTTGTTAGAGTCTGGCACTGAATAATAAGTGCTGTTTTGTGATATATTTGAATTTTGAGCAGACTGATAAGTACTGTTTGGAGATAAGTTAGAATTTTGAGCAGATTGAAAGGTATTATTTTGAGATATGTTAGAATTTTGAGCTGATTGAAAGGTACTATTTTGAGATATGTTTGAATTTTGAGCTGATTGAAAGGTACTATTTTGAGATATGTTGGAATTTTGAGCTGATTGAAAGGTACTATTTTGGGTTATATTTGAATTTTGAGCAGAAAAGTATGTGTCATTTTCAGATGTATTTAAATCTTTAAGAGAATTATTGTCATTATCATTATGATCCAATTTCATATGCATATGAAATTCTTTCTCACAAAAATCATCAAAATTTGTAGTTGGTGATTTATCTGTTTGCATTTCTGAAATGAAAATTTAGGGAGTTATTTAATGATGAATGAAAAATTTGTGATAAAACCGAACTTAACATATGATATTTATTTACCTGGGTATTTTCTAACTAAAGAATCAATTCTCTCACATTGCTGCTTGAATAAATAAGCAGTACTAAGGTTTTCAATACATGAAGTACACACACGGTCTGAAAATCCATCTCCTTCATAGATCTGCAAATAAATTCCTCAATTTTAAAATGAGCTAGTTACTTTTTTATATATATATATTAATCAAGAAAAGTAAGTTTCGATAATGTTAAAGAATTAAGGCACTCAATAAGAAATTTTAAAATTAAAGAAGAGCAATGTAAATGAGTGAATACATTTACAATTCAGGTTAAAGGTACAAAATTGTGATTATATAAAAAAATAGTAATTTTAAATGAAATAATTTAGAGTAAGTAAAATATATATTAAAAAGTGCTAATTAAATGTATAAAAAATTAAAACTGTCTTACCTTAACGTCAGCAAAGGACATAACCATATCAGACAGCTTAATAGTATCGTCTTTCTCAAAAATTGAACAAAAATCTCCAATTTTTAAACACAAACGGCACTTATGAAAAGACATATTAAGTAAAACTTGAAAGTTCTTGACATAAATCCTAAATTCTTTTATAAGGTGTGATGAAAAATATATGATGTTACTTTAATACGCTAAGATGAATAGCAAACAGTAAACAAAGTTAACACACATAGCGGGATCAGTCGCAACTGTGATTAGGCAATAGGCGGGCTTGAGCATTTGAGCAATGAGGCATGAGCATTAAAGCCTAAAAGGCCAAGTAGTACAAAGTTCGCTAACAGGCAAATTGAAAATCTTGTACTATTGTAATTGTATACATATTACAGCACTGCCACTATACAGTACTATGTTTATATTCCTTAATATATAAAATGACATCTACAGCCGCGGCACACATTTTTTTCTGTTACTTATATGTACTTTTTAATGTTCACAAAAAAGTTACGTAGATAGTAGATACTGACTACCTATGTACTCTGCATCAAGCATTAAGCAATAGCCTAACGTTCAAAATAAGTTTGAAAAGTTTAAACTCGCAACTTCAAGCCCATAGACAGCTTAACTGACTCTTAAGTCTTAAGTTTTTTTTTAATTTAATGACCTGGTAACAAAAACCTTTAGGTTATTAACTCTTAAGTCTTTGCAATTTGCATTCAATTACAGACCAAAAACCTCAAAATTATAGACAGTGGTAATTAAAATTATAATATTTAGTTTCTTTGTTTGCTTTGATTACCTTGTGATATCAGCTTATTCACTTTGTATTTGCGATTAATTACGAATTGGGGTGCTCCAAGAGATCGAAAACCGTCTCCAGCTTTTGTCAAGCTCCGCCTCCGAGAGTTTATGGGCAGCGATGATTACTTTCCATCAAGTGGGTCGCCTGCTCGTTTCCCTCTTTATTAAAATTATTACACTACTGAAGAGAAGACACATTCTCAGACATGGCTATACAGTTAGTCTTGGGTTTTATCTGCCGTAATGGGGGTAGTCAAGACAGAAGATTAATGTTCGCAGAGTTGATCGTTGTCGAATGTTTTAACTACATCTTACTTCATTCATATATCGAGAACTTTCAAAAGTACTTAATATAATAAATCATAATTTCCCTGGATGCGTGTTATTACATGTGCAGTGCCAGAAAATTAACAAATGTTTTTCTTTAGTTAAACATTGATGGAAATGTCGTACAATACTCTGTAATTGAAAAACTAGGATGTTATATTCATTTGTTATCTATATACCGTTTTAAAGTTCATTGTCCCTACTCCTTATATTATATTCGACAGTTGACAGTTGCGTGTTGACAATTGACATTTGACATAAATATTGTGAAATGTGAAATTACTGAGGTCTGAGATATCAGAATGTTCATGTTACAATCGATTATTTTAATTTATTGAAGATATTTATGTATTTTTGTGTGATTTAAGTTTTTCTAATTGTTATCGCAATTTATTCTTTGTCTTTTATAATTTCTGAACTAAGCTGAATAATTTCTTGAAGCTTAACTAGACATTGGTAAAACTGCAAACACCATATCACTGAGAATTGAAATGAATGATACACTGTTATTTGATTGTAAAAGGCTGATTTAGATAAAATAATTGTTTTGAATAATAATAATATAAGTATACAAGTAATTAGCTATGAATAATCTTCATTTATCTACGGATACAAATAACTATTATGGATCCTTTCCAAAATTCGGCCGGCCGAAGATTATCGGATACATAGGCCTGGAAAATCTAAAATATGCACGTAATTTGCGTGACAAAAAAGTAAATTTTGATTTGAATAAACACATTGATGGAGTGAAAAGAAAACCTCCAGATTTAGATGTGAAATTGAATGATTTGCTAGTATTTTTGCTGAATAATGAAAGGAGGTTGAACTTTATTCAATCGAAACATTTACAATCGGCTATATTTTTTTGTTATCGTGGCTTAATGACTTGTATAGCTTGCACCCCTTATGAATATCAAGAGCCCTGGAAAATTGTAGCATTGCTTTACAAAGGCAATATTTATTTATGTGCAAGACAAACAGAAGAACAAACTAATAGAAAAATAAATATGACAGAAAAAGAAAAACTATTCACATCATGGGGCTTCAAGTTCGAACAGTATATTTTTTCAGGTAAATAATCCTATATCTTGCTTAAAAATATTCAATTGTTTATATATAATTATTGTTGTTATGTATACTCTGATCGAATACTACCTTTGTGTGTTATTGTTAGTTTGACTTTACATTTTAGTTGTCCTCAGATGAACCAGATGCAAAACCTAATATTGACAGACCAGTAGATGAAACTAAAGAGTTTTCATTAGTTTTTGAGAATGTTATCAAAGGTCATAAAATTGTTTATGGTGCTGAAATGGATGGAATATTAGCTGATGGGGATAATATTTCTGTCCCCAATATTAATGATGATCCTGAAACAAATGTACAATATTTATTAAGTAAGAAGTTTGTGGAAGTCAAGACAAACAGACAAATAGAATATGCTAATCAGGAAAGAAATTTTAGGTAAATAAAAAAACCATAGGGAATAGACTTTTTGTTTTAAATATACTAAAATCCATTTTCACTTTTTTAGAAAGTTTAAAACTAAAAAATGGTGGTGCCAATCATTTTTAGTTGGAATTGAGAAGATTCTGTGTGGTTTTAGAAATGATAACGGAATTGTGAAAGAATTAAAACTGTATAAAGTTTCTGACCTCCCAAAGATGAGCAGGGTAAGCATTAAGGTTTATTTTATTACATTTGTTTTAAGAGATTATTGTTGTTGTTTCTAATTTGTTGTCCAGTAGCGGTCATACCTTAAAACTGATTTAATTTGTTCTAAGAAACGTTAAAAATGCAATGTTGTATTGGGATTTTTATTGATTTTCTAATAGATGATAAACCTCTGAACATATTGATGTGCTATTTATTTTTTAATTTCATAATATGAACAACTGCGGTGAAGTATTTTACATAATGTCGAGGACCTTTGTTAGTGTTTCTAATTAGCAATCCACCACTGTATATGAGTAATTGTAATTTCATGACGTGCATTAAAATATTGACCCACTTTTAAAACTTGCATATTCAATGATGTTTTTAAATATAAAAATTTTCTTTTAGCAATTTTGGGATCCAAATGTCTGCTTTAACTTCATTGAGGCATTTTTCACATTTGTTAAAAGAAGTTTTGAACAGGAAATAAGACAAAAATATGGAGAAGATGCATTAAATAACATTCAAAGGTTACCGCTTACCACATTGCTCTTTGAAATGACACCAGATGCTTATGTAGAAGTGTCACATAAGTATAATCATGACGATGATCCAATTTTACCTGAATGGTTTATTAACAGTTATGGTAAAGCTTATGAACAATGACATGAAATAAAGAATTTCAATACAAGATATTAGTTATTACTTATTAAATACTGTAGGTTAAATCTTTAGTTACCTAATAGTTTCTTAACTATAGGGCTGCCATGTTTATAACGTAATTTCTCCGGATATTGGAACTGTCACCCTGGACATTTATTTTGAAGGTAGCCGTGGTCACAGATCCAGATTTAGGGCCGGCGCGAATGCATAATTGTGGTCCAAGGATCCAGCGTCGGGGTTTTCCCCGACTTCAATTTTAATCCCGCCCGAACGCTCCCCAGATAACTTCCAAACTAGGAAACCCGGACGGATGACAGGCGGCAGCCCTAATACTTAAATTCTTAAATGTATGACTGAATTACTATTAGATATTAAAAATAAAACACTCGATCCGTGAACCTGATAATATATACCGGCAATACGTTTTTAATTCTTATTTTGCTATTGTTATGGATTTTAAGATGATGAGGATGACATGGTTTTTTTTAAACAAACCATGTTTTCTAATAATCCATTAAAATTGCTACACTTACATAGTCACACCGCTTTACATTCACGCCTTATATTCGCTTATTTGAGGTGCGAAAGAGAGAGAGTTATGAATCAGCTGATAGTGAAAATATTGCTAACATTGAATCTACTTGAATTGCGGTACAAACATAATCTTAATTTATAGTTACTTTTACGTTTACACTAAATGTAATTTTTTTCGAAATTGTTTTTAGGATGAGAATGACTTAATGACCTTTCAGGCTCAGGCGTAAGTTTTTTATCACCCTGTGTATGCCCATCTGAGAATTATGAGTGTATATAATAAAAGCAAATATTAGTATACCATTTATTATCACTGTATAGCAAATGGTGTAAATCAACATCCATAAGACTAATCAACAACATGGATATTTTCACTTAAAATATACATTTCATTTCTTATTAATTATAGTACATCATTTTTAATAAAAATATCTAATAATAAAAACAATAATATTAACGAAACAACATAATAATTGTAAAATAACTGTGTCATGAAATTACGTCTACAATGTAATGTCGGCTTTATTTACACAACAATAGGAAGTAAAATCAAGTAACGAATCTCTGAAGATTTAGGTTTTATAAGCATTATAATGCGATGCGATTCGAGTACAATTACACTATATAATATTGTGAAAATCTAAAGTAAGAGTTTGTGGCAAAATTTGAACTATCTATGATAACAAAACGCACTGTTCAAGTCTATGACAAACGCAATATGATTGCACGTATTTCTCCACATTTGTTAGCGTTGGGACGATATTTAAATTGATATAATACATAGTACATGTATTTTTTAAATTTTGTACTTACAAATTGAAATTTATATATGTATAAGATTTTATCATTAAATATATTAAAATAAACATTGAAAAATTATTCTCTTTACAAATAACATATTCTAACAATAAACATCAATTTACATTTACGCTTATGCAAAAAATGTAGGTACAGCAACCTATATCGACACGAACATGAATTCTACCCATCATAAACTTCTTAAACACAAACTTCGAGTTACAATCATTACAGTACATCATTTAACATATAACATTAGTACAATATTTAATAAACAATACCACGGCATATTTCCTCGTATTGCTCTACCGTTTGCGTGAGTCATTTTAGAAGACAATTGTTAATTTTGTGATAACAAAGATAATTATTTTTTTTTTACTTTTATTTTATTTGCACTTGAGTGCAGTTTTCACATTACGTACTTGTAGAGTATAGCGTTATACACTAACTGTGTCCCGTGTAAATTGCTGCGAACGTTAGTTGTGGTCAGTAATATTATTTTTTATACCTTGATATACAAATCTTGAAAGATGTTTATTAATTATATAAAGATATTCAACACATGATGATTCAATCTTTGAAACTGTTAATTAAATCTTATATAAAAACTAAGTAAAATATAAAAAATATGTACAAATACCAAATAAGGCTGATAATATGTCAGCTGCTACTATGTAACAACGACGCATGCAACAAAAAGACAATGTTTAATTCGTTAACACAAATAAATCTTGTAGATTTATCGAACAATTATAATGTGAAATATTCACGTATTTACGTTTCGGACTATACTACACTGTTTAATTATTTTTTCCATGTTTAAATCTTTTTTCGAATACCTAGATACAAATGTTAAACAGTCTTCGGATTCTCTTACAATAGTGTAAAATCTGTAAATCCCTGTCGCATCAGTGTATCTGTATTTAAATTCAATTACAAAGCTGTTCAATACAGTATTAGGCACACAATTTGCAAATGAAACATTATAAGAGATGTTCCATCAATAACTTTGATTGCACAAAGTTTTCAGCTCATACGTGCTAAAGCACGGCTCTTAAAACCTTAGTCCGGAATTACCTTGCAGATACCTGACGATACTTTTCTTACCAAACAAATAATTGCACACAGACGTAATGTAACACTAATATAATGACTTTCACGTTTACTTTAAATGGTGTTGCGTTCATGGTGTAATTACATCTAACAACGGAAACAACTTCTATACTATTATTGGAATCACGTGGTTATAAATACCGGCTCCTTTAATTGATCTACAGAGATCATGTGTCTATTTTTCCTACAACACGATGAGATGATATTTAAAATACAAGTATTATCGACGAACACTTTTTCTTAGTGCACGGAAAGCATGGACGCAACACCATTTGTAGATAATAAAAATTTAGCATACATAACAAACCAATCAATAACGGGCTATTTTTTAAGCTCAGGTAATTTATAGCCAGATGTAACATTTTTGCCACATTATATGCGGCGACGTTAATTCTTATTAGAGTAAAACTCCTATGCATAATAAAATATATTAAATCTTTGTGCTAACTTACAATAAATTCATTTTTTATAAACTATCTATACATTTTTCTTAACGAAGAAACCGATTGGTATATTAGTCCTCCTCAACGCGCTTGGCGCGCCGTCTTTGTCTGTCTAAACATTAACATCACACCGTAAATATATAAGGTATGTTATAACTTACCTAACTCATTTATGCGGATCGTATTAACACTATGTACAAAATATTTGTATAAAAATTTCGATGTTTCAAGTTCTTTAAAATGAGCTTATATATTGTCGTTAGGCACATTCTAATTTTGAATCCGTTATTTACCACAATTGGACCCGATAAATAAATATCATTGTTTCATCATTTAATTGAGAACCCCGAAGAATTAATTTGTTTTCATAATCTTGTAAACCACTGTGTCTCGTATGCGGAGTATCAGAATGTCATTTACTGCTTTAATCGTAGGTACAATATGCACTTATACAATAATAAAAAATTAAAGAGCGCCTTCACTGAAGGCATAATTGTATACATTGTACTCTCTCGAGATACCCGATTTGATATCATATTGCGTACAAATCATTTGAAGAGACTTATATGATCGCTCACTAGAGGTCGACATACGGTGCTTCGTCTATTTTTTCCAAATCTGCTAAAAGATCGGCTGCGGGGTCTAGAATATCCTCACGCAAAACGTCTAGAGGAGAGGTCAGTCCTTGGTCACTGTCGACGACGGGGCGGACCTGGCTGGTTCCACAGATCTCGACGGAGTTTCCGTTGATTAAATAATCTCTATTACTATAACTGAACATGCTTCTTTCTTCAGCCAACTGCGGAGTTGACGGTACCGATTTAGACGACATTCCATTGGATACATTTGAATATGCCTCCGCCGTAAACAACTCTCTAGAGCGTCGGAAGTCTATTTGCAAATTAGGAGCTACGCGTTTATATGGTAAAGGCGTACTCGGAACGGATCGAGATGTGTAGTATTTGTTTTTATCTGTCTCCAAATCAGATAGATCGAATTCGATACTATTTGTTCGTTTGAGAAGTTCTTCAACATTATCCGTTGCAGAAGTATTGTTCGCAAAAGTTTCGGAGAATTGACCGCTTCTATCTAGTAACTCCCCGCCGCTAGGCATAAAAGAATTTAATTGTTCATCCGTCAAAATCTGTTGTTCTGGAAGGGTATCACAACCATTTGTCAGAGTGTCGGTGGAATTCAGTAAACTCGTCGGTGTGCCGGTATTAAGTACCTCGTTACTGCTATCTATCGCATCATATATCTTATCCAAGGTTTCAGGATTGAGACCAGCCTTTGAAATGTCGCAGTCTGCTAGAGAACCGAAATCACAAAATTCATTCGGTACCGGTGTAGGCGGAACGGAACCTACAGGGGTGTTGTTATAACTTAAAAGGCCTATATTATTAGGAATGGCTTGCTTTAGTGGAACCGACTGAGACCTGAATGATGCATCGGGCGCGTGCCTGTACGTTGGCATCGGTTCTTGGAAGAATTGGCTAACTTCACTCGATAAGGGGTCCGCCGACAAAGGTTGCCCATTCATGCTATCACCGTTCATACTATCTTTAAAGGAATTTGTTGTAAAAAGACACATATTATTAACCCCGTTAGGAATAGCGGAAGTTTGAAAAACTTGGTATTTGTAATGGGACAGTATATTGGGCGAAGGCGGAGCGGACATCGGCTGACAATATTTTACATTCGCGTTACACATCGATTTGGGAATACATTTTTGGTCATTAGGTATAGCGAAAGGTCGATTGTTATTAGAACACGGGTCCGTTACGCCCAGAGTGAGTGGGTTTCGTCTTTTTCTACCGTTGTGTTTAGGTATCGGCCTCGAAAAGCAACGCGAGCGAGGTACGGGAGTGTTTCTCGGACTGACGAAGGGGCTCGCCGCGGTGCTGTGCGACACTGGCGATGTTTGGAGGGAACCGCTCATGATAGCGGTCTTGTTGACCTTTGAAGGGCTGTTCACGATTTGGCCGAAGCCCAACGGAGATTTAGAGTTAAAATTTCCAGGAGAATGGCATTCATCAGAAATTGGAACGAAATCATATTGCTGTCTTCGTGTCGTCGGACTTTGCGGTTCATTGTGGGAATTACCATTATACAAATGGGGCCCTACGCCGCTTATTGGCTGGGGGGTATTGTCTGTTTTATACTGAATCGAAGTTCCATTTTCATTCGCTACAGAATTAAATTGTTTTTCACAACCGACTTCGTTTCGATTCGGAAGGTGCGTATTATTAATTACGTCTACAACAGTCGATACCGGTTTAAATGCGCCATCTGTCGTAGAAGGTTTACTTATTGTGTTAAAGGAGTCTATGGCCTGTGTTTCGGCATTTCCCGGAATATTTTGTAAATTAGAACCGCTCTGGTTTTTTAAATTTTTTGCCAAAAGTTCTCGGAGCTGCGATATCTTTTCGTTTTTTCCTTGGCTGTGTTCGTCGTGGGGATCTTGACTAGTTTCTAAAAAATTCGGCGCGTTCCCGGTCGAGTTCGTAGTGATGGGCCTCTCCTGGTCGGCGTCCTTCTGATGAAAGTACTTCAACAGCTCCTCTTCGTGCTCCTGGCTGTTGTTCTCGTTGAGATAGTCGTCTAGGTCGTGCTTGTCGATGTTACAGATACTGATGACGCGCTCCCGGTTGAGGATCTCGGAATGCTTCTCCTCGCAGATGATGCCGGTTTTGATGATGATGCCGTCGATCCCGCAGCAGGACTCGGGGCTGGCGGCGCGGTTCGCGGGACTCCTCGGCGGGGCGCAATGCTTGCTCTGCGCGGGGCGAAGGCACTTAGGCGCCGGAGCCTTCACCGAGCGCGTCGGACTCGCCGCCTCCTGTTCCTCCCGGGCCAGCGCCGCGGCGGTGCTTTTGGACCGGCTCGGTAAGTTTTTTGGATCCTCTAAAAAAGCAACCTCGGGACGTAGAGACGGGTCTACGGCGGTCGCTCCGGAGGCAGCCTGCTCCGGCTCGATCGCGCTCTGTCTGGGCGTCGACATCTTTCCGCCCAGTATTTCAGCGGCGCGCATCTTTTTCGGTAGGTAAGTTTCAGTGTGGGCGGAGCGAGGGGACCCGCCTTGGGTTTCGCTTTGGTAGGTTTCTAGAATGAGCTTCTTTCCAGGGAGGGGCAGGCGGGGTGCCTTGGGATCGGGAGGACGGCGGCGCTGCCACTCGGTCCGCTCGGTGGAGAGATCAAGCGACGCGTCGCTGCTGAGGTTGATGGGCAGGTTGTGGGCGGTGTCGCCCGGTAGGGTGAGGTCGCGGGGCGCGTACGAGGGGTCGAACACGTAGGGCTCGGGGCGGTACTCGTGCACGGGCATCGCGGGGGGCGCGTGCGGCGGGTGCGGGTGCGCGT
>DWAJ01001094.1:0-24970 GCA_018238005.1 Eurema mandarina
TGCAAAATTTCAGCTCAATCGGTTGAGGGCAAGTGCCTTAAAATTGAGTTATAAAATTCCACCCGAACACACAAACATACATACATACATACATACATTGCAAGTTAAATAAAAGCTTGTAAAAACCAAGTAAAATAAGGCTTTGATATAAAAATATCAAACCTTTTTCATCAAACTGAAGCCAACATAACGATAAACAAACTAATATAACTAGCTTTTTGGGTCGTCTAAATATAAAACTATATTCCCAACGTTACTTTAAGACAAATACCATTTAATTTGCAGTTTCAAAATTCAAATTACTGTGTATATAGTAACAATTAGTATACAGATAAATTGCGCATCTGCTGAAAACGGAAAATTAAAATTCATGAATGGTCTACAAGTGCACAATACTATTTAAATTGCTGTTGCAGCTAGTTGTGGAGTTTCTTAGACTTAATTAATTAAAATCATGGAAGAAACTGTTACTAAGAGAATTTGTTTTAAACATTATCCATACTAATATTATAAATGGGAAAAAGTTTGTCTTTCATTCACGTCAAAACGGCTGAACCGATTTAGTTGGAATTTGGTATGTAGATAGATGGTACCCTGGGTTAAAACATAGGATCTTTATCCCGGTATTGCCCCGGTAACGGGAACTACGCGGTTAAAATCGCGGGGAAAGGCTAATTTCATATGATCATACAGTAGTTAGTAATCATAGTCCCATCCACTTATAATGCAGGCTTAATTTCAGCCAGATTTGGTTTTAGTCTGTTGGAATTGTAATTTAATCTCATCCAAAGTGTTTCATTTATTTTGTACGTGCGCCTATATATCCCTCCATCCCGCCATTCATGAATAACCTGTATCATAGATCCTTTTATTTACCCAATTTCTTAAAGGCATATCAAACAAAACGGGAGAAATGGGTCGCTTTCCAGCGGCCAGGCAAACCATTAGCTCAGTTGCCCTCCAAAGTTCAAATAGAAATATCGTTTGCCATATAAAAGGTCTTAATTTAAGCCTTAAACATATGTAGCTGAAGCTTAATACGTTTCAGTTGCACTTGACCGTTCAGCCTTGTATTGTTTTAGCCCATACAGTATCTAGAGCAAGTTCGGGACTAATATCGGTCAATGGTTCAAGTCGCTATATTGGAAGTAAGTGAATGTGTAAAGTAAGTATTAAAAAGTAAATATGCTATGCTATTAATATAATAATTATAAGCTTCGTTACTTACGAACGATCGTTGTAATGTTATATTTTTCGGGAAAACACATAAATCAAGGCTATTGTGGATTTTCACTTATAAAAAAATGTTTAGGCTTGTGTTTTAACCATTCACATAATGGTTGCTAATTTTTACGTCGTATTTGAATAATGTTACCTCCAAAATGCTAATAAATTTTTAGTTCTATTTTAGTACCATGTATTGTAGCATAATAAGTTAATAAGCATATTAGTTATTATACAAATTACATATTATACAAATGTTCAAATCGGCTTATTACTAACAACATCTATTCAATACAAATTTTATTATCTATACTTATTATATAAAGCTGAAGAGTTTGTTTGTTTGTTTGAACGCCCTAATCTCAGGAACTACTGGTTCGAATTGAAAAATTATTTTTTTATTGAATAGAAAATTTATTGAGGAAGGCTTTAGGCTACATAACATCACGCTGCGACTAATAGGAGCGAAGAAATAATGGAAAAACAAATCAACGGGGACGAAGTCGCGAGCAACAGCTAGTGTATCATAATCATACTTGTATGATTTAAAAAATATCCATTTTTTGTTATAATATTTTGGAAATAACTTGGAAATTTAAGCTTCATCTTGACACGGTATAGAACAGACCTATGGTTTGCCCCGTTTTCGATAACATTTGTCATGATTATTGTCTATAAACACAGCAAACTGTAAATGGCTTTATTACAATAATTAGTATTCTATCTCTAAGAGCTCTATTACCTAATTTCCAAGCAAATAAAGACTTGCTTTTCTACAAGAAAAAGAACAAAAAAGTACTTAAACGATCAAATTATATTAAGATACAAAAAACCCATCTTAACTTTTTACCTTCTTAAAGCGTTATAATCCCATAGTGCTTGATTATAGATTATAGATAACAGACTCAAACAGCTACTTTTTGTTTGTAGAGTTCAAAAACCTACGATAAGATGGGGAACAATTTCGGTATGACATCGGAATGGAGAATGGAATTGCCAGTTATGAAGCACTACTTTACAGACAATTCCAATATTATGAAAATTAACTAATACAAAATACTTTCAAAAAAAGAGCGTAGGTACATTTTTATGTACCTACGATCTTTTTTACCGACCTTTTGGTCGGCAACACATAAAGCCAAGTCTACTAATTAAAAGCAAGTTAAGTTCTTATAATTCTAAATTCGTATGTTCCTAGCCGTTTATAAAACAAAAATCGTAATGACGTCATACACTCAGACAATACACGGTCGTGAGAAGTAATCACGGTAATTACAACGTTTTAATTAAGAGGACGAGTTAGCAAGGGTGCAAGACCCGTTTATACGAGGGAGCCAAGCGCCCTTCAGTTAACATCACAGGGATTAGTCCGTGTTTTTGACGCTTCAAATATTGGCTGATACCTATAGGATGATCCTTAAATAGTATGAGGTAGTGACTAGTAAGTACTTTCAAATGAAATGAACCAATTACTGCAATAATGATGGCTGTGAGTTTTCCTTGTTAACATCGCGTTATTAAAACTCCGTCTAAGTGAGCAATTTGCTTATCAAACGAACTACTATTATTAACAGTAAATTAACCTTTAATAATATCACTGATTGCGTATGACTTAATGTATTAAAAGCTACCACTCATATGAATTTATATTAATTAAAACCTATACAGATACTCTACATACGAGAGAGATATAAAACTCCTGCAACCGATTGGTAATTAAGCTATCACGGCGTGGTTGATAAAAATAGGCATGTAAAACAATGACACGACCGCAACCGTTTCAGGTGCAGGCGATGCAACGCGAGTACAGTCACAGTTTTACTTAGTAGAGTGCGCAGAGGGCCGGCGCGATCGACGCATTCAGTACTCGCCACTCAGACGTTGTTCTACCGCCGTGCGTCGTACGCGTCTCCCCAGCTCCCAACGACGCTCGCTAATCGCGTGTTTTCTAACTGAAAATCAACACAAAACATATCAATTAGCCCCCGTGCTACCGGTCCTCCCAGTGATGAACATACCCAGTAAATGTACTAGTACATAAGTCGCCAGTTAAACAGTGCATTAATGTAAACAATGAACGACGTCCGATGTTTATTAAATCATTTTTAAGGTTAAGTTTGTTGAACTTTTTCGCACGAGCCGATCGACGTGCTGTGACGTTAGTGCATTAGGCATTGGGTGTAGGTCCATAATGTTTCACGGTCGCACGAAATTCATATGCAATCCAAGGTCGGAACTCTCGATGTTATCTGAAGGCGTTGCTACGATACAATCAGCTTTATCTACAAAGTTTACCCTAACGTTTAACTCGCGAAGTCTTATAAATGGATTTAAAGATATAAGCGCTAATATCAAGGTGAAAACATGTATAAAATCAATGAACAGACGCCGTTTGCGATATTAAAAACAGCTGTTCGGAATATGTGAAGGGAAATTGTTCGCGATACACAGCTGTGTATTTACAATTGTAAATAAATTATTCGAATAATTAAAAATGAAGCAAATGATTAATATTTATCAGTCAATGACATAAGGAGACACGATCGTAAAACTTTACAAATACTAACGAAAAAATCCGACGCTACAGGCTACTCTATACATAGAGTTCAATTGACTATTCTATGTTTTTATTAACATACTAATAAGTAACTTAACACTTGTAACAGAGAATAGTATTCATAGTTACTTATTATATTGTTAGATACGACATAACGGAAATAAATGATTAAAGAATAATATGTTCAAAGCGCTTATCAGCCGGTACATTCTAAAATTAATATTTGATAAGCGAACAATAACGGTTCCCGTTTCAATCTTCTGGGATATATTGGTAAAAAGTTTATTCTCGTTAAAGATCGATGTGAAGTGAAACCTACAAAGTATATGAAATAATAACGATGTATTGATAGTACAATAAGCATTCGCTTTACTCGATTTGGCGCTAAATCGAATTAAATGCGTATAACATTCACGTATAATGTAGTTCATATTGTTCGCTAATGTAAAGAAAAGGTTTCCATTCTTGAAATTTAATTAAATTGCTGATACGTTAGATAGTTCTTTGCGATAAATTTAACGCAACAGTCACTTAATTATGTAGAAATGTTTTTTGCAAGGAAGTGGCGTTCATTTTTTTTCGTAAATAAATTTAGAAAGTTAAAACATTATTTATTTATAGCTATTTTAATGAACTATATACTTTACAAGTAAAGAAAAACTTTGAGACGCTGCTTGTGTTATGTTTCATTGTGTTTTGAATAACAATAAAATGATATCTGCCTTTAAGATGGCACATTTATTGACCAAAATGGTAAGGTTAAGTCATAAAACACGAAATATGTCGAAACAAATCGGGACGATAATAATAGTAATAAAAATTGAGATATACGGACAAGTAAATATGCCGAAATTGATAATTTTATATAAAAAATTCATGGATAAAATAGGATGTCAATTTATAAGTTAGTCCTAATTAAGCGCAACTTAAATTCTTGCACTGAGTTCTGTTTAAATTGTTATCTAAGCTCTACTTTTGGGTCATTAAATTTTTTACTTTATCTATTTTTTAAAACTTGATTAATACCAGTTCCCGAATAATAAGTCACAATGATATTCTATAAAAAATATGTTTGTTTCTTTCGAGATACGGTACACAAAACAATAAAGCAATATCTGAAGATCCTCGCGATTTTACCCGGCTTTTACCTGTTTTTATTCTTTACGTTTGTAATTAATAAAAATCACATCATACTTATTAGTTATAAATAATGTTGCTTTCTATTAGTAGATTTATTTCCATATAAATTATTAAACTCATAACAACCAACAATGTTACAAACTAATAAACTCTACTTCTTTATAATAAAAGTTTGTATAAACCTGTTTTATTCCAACAAATTGTTAAACGTCTAACATATTTTTTATTAAGCAAATACGATTCACATTATTCTAAACCCAAACCAATTAAACATAATACATTACGATTTATCAAACAGATTGTGTTTAAGCCTGTTAAAGTTACTTACGAAGTAATTGCATTAAAATGTTCATATTACATTACGTAATATTAAAATTAACTGACCCGAATACTTGTTAATCTCAATAAATTAAAATAATATTCAACGCTGTTTCAAAAGGGCAAAATTTCAAGTAATTATGTTTTAAATAACTTACTTAGTTATCAAATAATATTCGTCGAAATGAAGGTTAGGTATTTCAAATATTGAATTCGAATCTTAATTTTCTGTATTTCTTATGACGGAATTACACAGATTAATCACGAAGTCGGGTTAAAGAGACAACTCATAATTGGAGAATGTTCCATTTACGATTTATGGTTTCTCAGAATCATCCGTAGATACTAAAGCCTCAAGTGAGAGCCTATTATCTTCTATACTATATCTAAATTTAAAGGTCTTCAATTTAAACGATAAAAACTATTTATTCTAAAAAAATAATTTGGCAGTACTACTCGTATATAACGCTTGATAAATATATTTTAACTAAGATTACTAATACATTATAATTTTCGGTAACAAATTCAATTCGTCATAAACATTAATATAATTAATATGTGTCTTATTAATTAATAAATTCTGATATCCGTAATGCTTAGTTAAAACCAATTTTTTAGGAATACCATACTGTTTAAAAAGCATATAGACAACTTACAAGACTACAAAATATTTGAGTATATAAAACAAATTGTTAGTACTTTATCTAACACTAGCTGAGCCGTGCCCACTTCGTTGGGCATAATATTAATAATCGTTTTTATTTTTCGGTTTTATATATTACCTATGACACTTAGCAATAATGTGGCTTTCTATTGGTGAAAGAATTTTTAAAATCGGTTCAGTAGATCCCGAGATTACCCCTTACAATTTAACAAACACACAAACTTTACTTCTTTATTAAATTAGTATAGATAACCTTCACGATGTTATCTTTTGTTCAAATCTTACTTAGAACACGTCTCAGTAGGTACAGAATTCATTAATACGTACATTGTAGTGCTGTTTATTGTTCGTCGACCATCGTCTGTCAATTTGTCGATTTCAATACATATCAATTGGGTGTCATTTGTCTGTTTGTATTACCGGATCGCATCAGTATCGTCCGATTGCCACCTGATATATTTATAGAATAAGTTTTATGTAATATCGACGATTTATTTTTAGATGATTGGTTTTTTTTTGTAAGTTATAGGTGTATTTGCTTCTAGAAATTGTAGGTTTAGTCGAGGTGTGAGACAAATATTTACTTTAGCGAGTCGGATTGTGTTTCTATTTCTTATTGAAATGTAGAATTATCCAATGCCATAGCAGTATAGAGGTAAAAATATATTTTTTAAGAAGTTTTGGGTAATAGATATTGGAATGATCTAGAGGACGAAATAACAATGTATTACATATAATTGTAGTATAGATAGGGTTTTATGAGAAAACTTTAAAATGTTGTAGACAACATAGTAACATACAGATTAATGATAGAATCACGATATAATATGACTATATATTTTTGTAACATATTACGTAGCAGTAGATATATATATGTAAGTCTATTTAAAAGTCAAATGCCTTTAGTTAGATTATACATATTTTACGAGTCTCTTAACGTTTTTTTATCTTCATTTTTATCACATACGTGCTAAAATTATCCAGTTAATATATTATATATCATATAATATCATTCACTAAGTGAACTATAATAACTGGCGGCCCTATCACATCAAAGTGATCTCTTCCTGGCAACATACAGGAGAAAATAATACAATAAGTAATTACATTACGTAATTTTTCAAAATAACTCAGTTTTTTCAGACACTAGTGCTTTTTCTAAAAACATAAAATATATTCGATTTCTCGATCAACCTACGCAGTTCTATTTACGGTAGCGTTCAAAAGTAGGTGTGTTTACAAAATAACTTTTCCCATTAGCTTTCTCTTAATGTAACTAGCTATGATATATACTTTTTATTGACAAATTTTATATTGAGATAGATCACGTACATACCGATTGACTGCAGCAAATTAGTTACTTGTTTTTTCTTTGAAAACGATGTTTTTAAAGAAATATTTAAACAATGGATTTTGATCAATGAAATAAAAAAGCATTATTCTAAATTACTTATTACTCTCAGAGTTTAACTAAAGACATTCAAATATCTATAATATATTTCTATTAAGAAGTCAAAATTTTATTAATACCGAATATCAAACATTTTTCTATAAAGAAATTCTATTAATAAGGTAACTTAGGATTGTCATACTGCGTACTTAAAAATAGTACAATGTCATGCTACTTAATCCGCCACATTTGACTTGCAAATGATTGAAAAATACGCATAATATGTACATATTGTCGCCCCAACTAGCTTAGCCGTACAATTAACAGACTAGTATATTTACTAGTAGACTTTGATTCAGCTACCTAAAGTAATCCCTAATATTATTAGTAGAGTCTATTGGAACAAAAATATACATAGGCTAGACTAAATTTAACCAAATACCTACAAACCGTTTACTTAAATTTCTGAGTGATTGTCGATTTTCTGTTTTAATTTTTTTCCGTTGAAACATTTTTTCCATTGGAAAATCATGATCGAACGGCATATACAATCCCTGGGAAGGAAATTAGCTTATGACTAAAACAAAACGTTTGTGCGTACTGTTCTAAAAATATTCTATCATAATCTTTATCCGAATAAGTTGCCAAAAATAGCCTAGCTTATTTGACTGGTTTTACGAATCTTGTAGAAGACTGTATGTAAACGGCTAATTAAGCGAGTTGCCGGCGACATATGTACATAACGTGACATGCATACAATTGGGATATTAATAATCTAATACCATGAAGACTAAAACTTAATACCAATACCTCATGACATAATACCTTCTTCCTTTGGGCGTGTTTTTAACTGTTTACTCGCTTTAGAAGAACGGAAAAATGAATATGACATAATGTTTGTATAGGACCGGTTAAAATTGTAGACGCTAATCTTCTTACTGATGTAATAGATTTTAATATGAATTCAATTTAGGTGTAGATTTATTATGTTAGTATACCTTTGATGTATGAAATTGTAGCCCCGAAGAATGTTTAACACTAAAACGGTGTTTTACAAAGTTATGAAAAACCACATAAAACAAAAACTAAACCGCAAAATTATTAACATTTTCACCCAACTTTAGCGGCGAGATAAAGGAAGGGTGATTTTTGGCACACATATTCAAAGTATATTATAATATTTTAATTAAACAGATTTTAATGATTTTCAGTTGATTTATAAGACTCTACATCAAATTTAAAATGTTGTAGGTACGATGGAAATTGAAGCTCAAATTCTAGACTAGAACTAGAGTAGGAATTCTAGAGAAGAAAAACGGTATGACCGACTATAATTATATAGTAAATAATAAAATCTAGTCTTAAGGTTCAAATGTATTACTCAAAATGTATGAACAAAATTTGTTCGTTTAATTCAGTGCATTCGCTTTAGTTAAAACGTAAAAGGTATAGTTTAAAAACGTTTTCTTGTTTGTAATATAATACAATAATATAGAAGCATAAGAGACGCTGTAAACTAAACGTATTCTATAAAGTCCTCTAAAACATCACTAACAATATCTCTACAGTTTAAATGTAATATAAAATTTACGTCCTCTCAAGCGCTTATTATACCGCCATGAAATATGTTTCACATTCCGTTTTTTCAATTCATTAAAACTAAATTGTGTATTTAAATGGAAGTTATGGCGAACAATTTCTCGACTGCAGGGTGCAATTTGGTTGGCCGGAGCGCGTTTTAGTAAATGACGTCGCATTTTCCATTCGGAACTGTAAACGACTAGGTTTAGCCACGACATTTCAGCATTAGGGCTTCAAATGCCGTCACAGTACTGAACACATTATTATATGCGGTGTTAATGCAAAAAGTTTTATTTATAATGGATATAATTAAGCTCTAGCATAAGGGAATATAATCCAAACGTACAGTTTACTATAAAAGTATATTTAATTTTATTGCTAGGATGATATTTTATTGAAATCGACTCTGCCAAAAACAACCGTAACATAATTACGAATAACTATAATAGTTATTTATTTTGCTCGCCTACTTGTACATTTACTTAATCGTAATGTAAAATAGCCTTTAAATAACAAACTCCGGCCCCATAGTCTCAGATATTCGCGCGTTCATACAATCGAATTTTCAGCTCAATAAACTTAATCAGCTATTAATTCTTAAGTTACCTATACGTATTAATATAGATGACTTAATTTATCTCAATTTCTTAATAGATTCTCTCTAACAGTATGAATTAAAGGACACTCAATATCAGTTAACGTAAACATATCGACAGTTCATATCAGTGAAGTGCTTGAAGATGTCCGAACGATTCAAGGTGACTAAGTTCGATGACCCGCCGGGCAAGAATTACAAGAACTATGGGGCTACATCAGCTGAGAGTGACGTGGAGCTGAAGGGGAAGCTGCTGCCCGATCCAGGTAAGAACCTCTTTTCTTTTAAACTCCTTGGTGTTACAAACACGTCCGATGCATTCCATGAATTCCATTAAGCTCTGCGAGTGTTGATGGGCGGCGATGACCACTTTCCAACAGGTGGCTTTCCTGCTTGTTTGTCTCCTAAAAAAATGCAAACCGTAACTATAATCCAAGTGAGAACCTACCAATTTAAAAAGTGAGGGTTTGGTGTTGAGGCGCGTCTTATAAAGTAAATTTCATTTCAAAACAATGTATTCATGGAATCAAAAAAATTATTCAAGGGTTACAAGTATCATTGACAGCTGTATTCATCATGGGTCAATCATCATCAATTGAGTTACAAACATAATATTTAGTTAAATAATTCAATTATTTTTAATATAGTTATTTTGTATAATGTATATAGTAACTACCAATAACTAAAATAAATTTTCAATACTTGTTATTTGTTTTAAGGACTCTACGAGCATATTAACTAAAAATTATGTTCAAAATACGACATACAATCACTATCACATACTGCATAGTGAAATTGCGATTCTCGAATACAATTCTACGATATGAATGGAGGTAGAACGTTCTAGAGTCCTCGAGACTATTATGATTCTACAATTGGAAGTCCAGAGTCAGTCAAGCGAGCATAATATCCCTTATTCAGCTCTTATATGAGTGGTATTTATTATGTGTCTAGAAATGTTTCAGTAAGCTAGATATAGGGAAATTCAAGAGTAACTAAGGGCAGAACAAAACAGAGCACAAATTCTATGCCAGATATTTAAATTTTTCATTATGTTATCGAAACTGTAAAAGCAATAGATACAAGTATTATGTAAGAAACTATATTAAACACACAAACCTTTTTTTATTTTATAATTATTATATGAAATTTCTATTGGATAAATAAGAGAAATGCTTACGTTGATTAGACATAAAATAAATCAACTTTCGTTCACTTCGTTATAAAACATAATTTCATTTGCAGAATACAAAACGAATATTTACGATTTTGTAGTATGCAATTAAAATAGTTTAAAAGTCGGTTTGTAAGAGCCCTCTATTCATATAGTTTCTTGTACGGAATATTTTAAAGAATTTTAAGGAGCAAGTCGAACACTTATAAAAGAAAAGTACTTTGATACTTTGTAGCGACTTAGAACTTATTCATTGTGTTGCCGAGTTTTGTCTTGCATATTTATATACAAAATCGGACAAGTGTGAGTCGGACTGCCCACGAAGGGTTCCGTACCGCAATGTAACAATTTATTTATTAATTATTCTTATTTATTTATTGTAGGGATATTAAATCAGTTGTAAAATTTAATGCTCAATTCGAAATTTTGTAAATATTTCAAGTGTTTTTAAAACTGTCGCTGATATCAATATTAAGCGTCGTTGTCGTCTCAGCCACAGGACATCCACTGCTGGACATAGGCCTCCCTTGGACATTCCTTCAGCCAAAACGACCAAAATATCACGTTTGTTCCATGGGAGTCCCCTTTAAATAATCTTCTCAGTTTTCCCCTTTAAATAATTTTGACGTAATAACTCCTCGGGTTCTCTGAACTGATCTCTAAAATATAATATACTTTTTTTTTAATTTCTTTGAAGAATTCATAATAATTGAGATTGACTATTATTCTTTATTACGTATTCGAATTAAATTTCAGAAAAGTTTCAGTCGACATCGAAACAACATGAATCAAAAAGAAAATTACAAATTATTGTTAGTCTAAAGATTTTATAATATTACCTACTTTATTATTTATATACGTATCCATATTAATAATAAATTGTCATGCATTGATTTACTTAATAATGATGCAATAGAAATAATTTTAACATCATAGTTGTAGTTTCCTTAGTAGAAAAATACCGTTTGCACTTCAGAAAGATGGGTTTTTCGATCGATTTTCATTGAAACAAAAAGTAAATTTCTACAAAATTAAGATTTTGCTTCACTGGGGCTTTGTTATATAGATATTGATAGAAAAATAAAATACTTATTTTCCATTTAATCTTAAAAGCATACGTCGCTGTATGGCAGCCTGGTATATAAAATAATAAATTTACTTTTGGGTAGACCAGTATGTGCAATGCCTGGACTTAATTCACCTGAGTGGTACCATCCAACTTAATAAAAACAGGCGTCAAATAAGGATATTTCCTTAGATATTGTATTTCGTTCGTTAAGTTCAAGAATCCAGGCCCATCTTTTCATCTATATTTTTTTAAAGGCCGCCTACTCATTTACGAGACGAGATACTTGTAGCTTGGCGATTGTCCATGGATGGCATCACCATCTCATCTTACTATGAAGCAAGCGTCCTCAAGTGCGCGCTTTAACATAAAAAATAATACTAAGAAAATAATTGAATTCACACTGGCAAGCGAATTACCGTATGTAATATCATCTAATGTTGTCGGTGTGATGTGGTATCACCATACTGACGCGAATAACCTCAGTGGTTGAAATTTATACGTCATTTATACAGGTAACCATTGTGTGAATGGATATCTTTTATTTATTAACCGCGAAATTATACGTATAACGTTAGATAGCTGCTTTGAATTGCAAAGGAAAGATTTTGGTAGTGTATAATCGTTTTATAATGGGTTTTAAGACATGGAAAACATATGTAGGACATACTAGATGAATATAGATATTATTAACCATGAATTTGACTTTGTTTTAATTTTTTTCTTGTACTTTTAAACTTACTGCTGAAAGTAATGGGTTTATTATTCTATCTTCTTGTCACAACAATTATTTTGAACATATTTTATAGATAAGAGATTTGTAGTTTTAAATTTGATACCTAATTAATTTATTTGCTGACTGTACTATAATGTTTTTCTTAGTATATTTTTATTCTGTGTCATGTAGAAATTAAAGCCAGAACAGTACCAAAAAAATCCAACGATATGACCCACCGCGAACATCTTTCTTTTCTGGAATAACGTTAACCTATTCATTTTCCATAGCAAACAATAATTATAGACGCACATGAAACGCATGGTCAAGGTCGATGTATTTCAGTTTGTTTACGCTGTAACCAGTTGATTCACCGATACAAATTGATTTCACAATTACTAACAATCATTTACATAATACTTTTGCATTCTTATGAGTATTTACTATACTACCTACCAATACCTATAACCATCGGAGTTTCTTGCCGGTTCTTCTCTGTAGAAACTGCCTTCCGAACTGGTAGCAAAAGTTTTGTAATACTATGACGAGTCGAAAGTGTTACTATATGTAACCTAGTCGAATAAAGTTAAAAATACTAAAATCGAGTTCTTCCGTATGTACAGTGATATTTGCTAATCATTATTACCTATAACTTTAATGTATAATTAGCTAACTAAGTAAAATATGAATCTGTTTGTTTGTACAGTTTCAATTTAAAAAAATACTTTTTTGCTTAAAGTCATCTTTTAATATTTGCTATGTTGTTTCTGTAGCCCATTTGAAGAAAATAATATAACATTTAATTCGACTATTTTTCGAAAATTTTAAAAAATCTTTTACACTGGTAAAAAAATGCAATGCCACATTTGAAGTTTCAATTAAAATCTTATATGTCAGAGAAAATTTGTTACGTTTAGACTATGCGAATCATTTATAGCTGTAATTAAACTGTTTGCAACAGGAAAGAAACTAGATTCGTCTAAATTAGCGTTTACTTTGAGTTTTATCTATAAAATAAGGGTCTACGAAGTTTGATTAACTATGAGAAATTATGGATTTCTCCGTAGTTTTAATTATTTTCATATTGGTTTATTGTTTTGTTATACCATCAATCAATGCATGAAGTTATGTTTGACTTTGACTTGGAATTTCAATTTTGACTTTAAAGAAGTATTATAGTAAAATATTGCAAGCAGGATATTAATATCCTATATATATCCGAGGAAAACAACCAAACAGAGTTAGTTATGTATAATCCCAAATTCAATATTGGTACATGCACTTACCCACTTACATTAATTAAATAGAGCTAGCTTAGACTTTGATTAGAATTCCAAACAGCATCGTCCAGTGATCCGGAAATTGAATCACAGCTTGTATAAAACAAACTTGCTTTCCGTTATCTGTCTATATGTGTGCTTAGATTTTAAAAGTAAACATAAATTTAAAAAGAGACATTTGTTATTAAATTTTTAATCATAGCAAATCAAAGAGGTACGTTTAAAATGAACGTTACTGGGTGTCAAATAAAAATTCTCGGGTGAAATCTCGCGTAAAAAACTACAGGTTCTCTTAAAATTTAAGTAAAACCTTTGTATTATGTTTACCAAATTTGGTAGAAGCCGGTTTTGATATTGACAGAACAAATAAGGTAAAAAATTGGAAATCATTTTATCGAAAAAACGAACCTAACGTTCGTTCGATAAAAGTTTTTACAATTTTTTGTACGAACATTACTTATAGGCTAACGTGCAAACGTATTTTCATCAATATCTGTTTAAAACATATTAATCTGACATATATGTAACGTTAAATTAAAATCTGTGGTACTTTATCCTTGTTATATATAGAAGTTCATTTAAGTAAGCACGTGTATAGGAGAGCGCTGAGAAAAGCAAGGGCAAACAGTTCCAATTTTCCCCGAGCTTATACTGTGTATCGTAAACACTCGTCTAACAATATTGACATAACGGAGTACACACATGTACCTGTATTTTGCACAATATTGGATCTCTTCAATATAGGTAACTCTTAAGTAATTGTTGCCGACTTTTAATTGATGTGTCTTTATTGTATCTTTAGTTTAGATCGCTTTCGAAATTTCAATTATTTTAATTCAAATTACCATGACATATTACAAAGCTATGTTTCGAATAAATGGGTTTTTGTCATTGCCATTTTTAAAGGCCGGCAACACACTCATGCTTATCGGTGGCGTTAATCGCTTTCCATTAGGAAAGTTTTTTACAAGTTTTACTTACAAAAAACAGTTGTGCAAAAAAGTTTTTAAGCTGTAATACTTCAGTATAAAGTATTATTTATTATCTTAAACTTTATATTTTAAGACGCAAAATACATAATAACTTAATTTTTATCTCCACTAAACAATCCGTTCCAAATCCTTTAAATATAAGGCGGATAATAAGAAGATCTCTTTATTGAATATCATAATGCATTTATAGTAATTGCATTTGCGCATTACCCGTTTATTACGCCGCGTTACGTATTATGTAAATGAGTTTTATATGAGATTGCTTCGGCGCTTAAATATGTGCATTTTGCTCATTCATCACCACATGTCGTATTATTAATCCACTTTGTATATCAGCGTATATGATTTAATTTTCAATAATTGCTTTTCTATAGACTCTTAACGTTATTTTCCCAATGAAGCCAATTCTGAAGGTTTATGTCCAAATACTGAAACGCTGTTCAAATTAAAGAAATAGAATAAGAAGAGCTCACAGCGGTCCGATTTGACAGTTCACCATACAGATCTGTCAAATTTACTAGACTTAAGGCGTGCTTAAATATTATTTGCGTATGAGTATTTGACCGTTAGTCTTATTTATTTCAATATAGAGATTTTGGTCAACATTAAGAATTAAATTTAATCAACGCAGGTTTCGTAATATCGTGTATTTTTATAATCGTCAGCTAGCAGTGTTATTGTAACTGGATAACGATTAAACGATAGAAACATAGTTTTTTACGTAAAAACATAGATCTATACTAATGAAATAAAGCTAAGCTTTGTTTCTTTGTTAGGAAAGTTTGCGTATTAAACTTGAAAATGAAAATACTTAACGTAGAAGGACCTTACAATACATTCTTTAAAATTTTTAAAATAAATTATACTTAATAGAAAAAGACGCAAAGGAAGTCGCGGGCACTAACTATATATTATGTAGGTACTCTTTATTACATAGCAGGGGTGTACCTAGATGAAATACCCCCAAACTAACCTAGAATCCTTGGCGAAGGAAACAGGACTATTACCCTTGCACTAAGCGGTAAGCAAATAGCAACTGACGAGGAACTATACAGCTATATAGCTCAAACTTAACCACATACAAACCTCAGCTCAGCGGAGTGTGCCCGCTTATTGGATCAGTGCAGCTATTAAGTGAGCTGACCTAATATTTCTTCCCGTCGGGAAACGTTGCGCTAATCTGGTTTACTTGGTCAGGTAAACTTTTGCATTAAAAATGTTCGCGCGTTCACGAAACGTTACTATGATAGTGAACTTAAACTTGTAATTGAAAGAAATATTTCTTCAACTCGTAAGGTTTATACTTCACACGAACTAAATACTAATAGAAATAATATTACAAGCATTACGGCGACGATCTATGTAAGTAGACAAAATTGTCTAGGTCGAAATGGCTTCACTTTGCGTGCTCATGTTGCGGTTCTAGATTCTATAATTACAAGCTACAAGATCAAAGTTTTGGTGTATATAAAGATATTTCGTTTGTCATAACCTTACTTCATAGACAATACCAAATTTTTGTGTGCGGCGCAAACGTTACTTTTAATTCGTTAATAGCGACTTACTCAGTAATTAGCCCAGAAAATTCAACCTTAAAGGTTATTTTATTTACGCAGTTGCTACGTGCTGTGGCCATGAAGATTATGTTAATCGAGTCGTCTTTATTACGTAACATAAGTATAACTCGGTATGTATTATTTAAAGGCCTTTTTTAGCCGAGAGTATTGCTGTGGATATGTTGCGATAAAAATTTATTAAGGTAATAATATGTTCACGAAAGAACTGTCTCTGTGTATTCTTATTCTTAGGGTAATAGTTATATACAATGATTATTGTATGTACTTATGTCTAGTATCTAAAAATATTTTCACTTCAAAGGCCTGTTTTGTCTTGAAATCTTTGGTTTATGAAAAAACAATAAGTATCTTGTTTCCTTTTATCTATAAACACTTAGCCCAATCGGTACATAGATAATTTCTTTGGTGCAATTAAAAAATTCTGCAAGGAAATTTATGTCTTCGTTCCTAACATATTCGGTCTCTTTCCTGAATATTCAGATGCGTGAACATTTCCCTACATAAGAAAAACTATAAGGAACACTTGCAAAGAACTTTGCGTCAAAAGATTAACACGCTAGCGCAAAAGTCGCCATAATGAGTCATTTACATGGCTCATAATTGTATAATATATTCAAAGCTGCATTCGTTGCGCATTTTAAAGAACCAGAATATTAATTATTTTATGGCGTCTTTTTGGCATATAATCTTTCATAAGTAGTAATATTTAAAAACGAGAAAATAAACAAATTCATTAATAGAATTAATAATTCAATTACACTTTTATCATTGTTTGAATAACTTTTGCTATATAATGCATTAATTTTATAAAAAAATAGCTTATGTTAGTTACAACTCTTAAAAAACGGAAACGACTGTAGGTACCGATTTTAATTATTTTTATCTAGTCGCCAACTTTCGCCGCTGTTCGAAAATATCGTAAAAAAGGCCTTCGGGTTTGATAAATCAGCATCAATATAAAATCAATAACGCTGAATAACACATAACTTAGAAGTATGAACACTTAACTCTTACTAAATATCATTTTACTATCTTTAATACCGTCTTCATTGTCCTGGACACCAATAAAAATATCAATCTTAACAATCACGGCTATTTATCCGGCTTTATTGGAGGAATTAACCCTCCACTGCGGTAACGGCCCGGCTGCTCGTAAACGGTTTTACGATTCCTACATCATGACAGTTCGCACGAACGCCTTGTTATCCGGATAAATCCGGTTTCACTTTTAGCCGACAAGCAAATTGTATTGCGCACTTAATTTGTTTGTTAAAGCTTTGTATCTTCAAAGGATTTATATGGAATTGTAATACAGTAAGACTTATTGAATTTGTTAAATGTTCGTATTTTTTTTATGGTTGGCGACCGCTTGGCGCAGTGGTAGGACAACTGCTCTCCGCGCGAAAGGTCGTGGGTTCGATCCCCACACCGGGAAAATATATTTGTATTTTTCTGGGGTCAGGGTGTTGCTATGTAACGTATGTATGTATTTACAAAAGAAAAGTATGTACATGTAATTTATTCCGTTATCTAGTTGCCATAACACATGCTTCTGCTTAGCTTGGAATTAGATGGCGCTGTGTATAAATGTCCTTAAAAAATTATTATTTATTATTATTTATTGACGTTGTACCTATCCTGCCTGTCACCTTAAAATCGACTCCTTAGTTTTTCTGTTTAAAAACCATCCTAATATTTCAAGGCATTACCTTAGCACTTAAAAAACAACACATTTGACGATTTTTTTTTATTATAGCTGATTAAATGAAACAGGAAACAGCGTTTCCTAATAAATTCTTCTCTAGCATTAAAAACAAGATGAAAGATAAGTCAAGTAAAGAGAAAGAAAGAGAATAAGTCTTCAATAAGTTAAACACTTACTGCAAGGATTGATTTCTATACAACCATTGCTCTTTACTTAGTTCATTTTCAGTTCGTTTTTGATCAAGCTAAAAGCTCTATTGGCAGAATTGAGTTGAATGCAACGAGCGAATTAAAATTACGCGCTGACACGGAAACTTTGACACGTCAAAAGCAAAGGAAATGCGCCGGTAAGGAAGCATGTTTTTAAATATTATAATTGAGAGGGTTTACTTGAGATTTAGCTGACGTAATGATTTAAAGTTTAAACAAATAAGAAATGAACTTCGCAGTCATACGTTAGTTTTATATTTACACACGAATAATTATAATTAACGTCAGAAGTGTATCACATTGTAAAGGGAGAAAATAATTAAAATCAGTTCTTACTGTTGAACGTTGTGAAATTATAAACAAAAATATAATCAAATTACGACCACACCACATAAAAATGCGACAGTGTCATTAATTAGATTCTTCTTAATGGTAAATCGAAATGTGAATTGTAGTTTCAAACTACGAAACATTTCCAATTGATCAACACCGTCCTGGATTCACTCAATATCGAACTACAAAATTTCATTACAACGCAGTAGCTACGAGCAACAAATTGCCTGCCGAAGTTCAATCTCCATTACCAAAACACACACAAATCAATTACAGTAACACTAGTCGCGTAATGAACTAACAAATCTTTCAAATGGGTGTGTCTAATGTGTAGTCAAATAGTTTGTATGTGTGCGTCCCAAGAGCGTATTCTCGCTACAAAAGTACCAGTTGACAATGCATCCTTTGTTTATATTTCACCGATGATTTTACACGTTGACCAAGGTCGTTTTCGTAAAACATTTATTGAGTATGACTATTGATATGCTATTAATATCTCGTGCATTCTCCCTAGTGGTCTTCCTCTATGCACGTGTGGCTCCGAACACGTGCACAAAATATTATGATTTTTTATAATTTCGTTGAATGGTAAAGGATTGTTTGTTTATAAAGACGCAGACGGTATGTTCTCGATCTGTTCTCCGATTATAATACAACGAAATACGAACGTGTTTACAATGAAATCATTTTAAAATAAAGTATTGAGACTATAATGCGTTATTAAAGTACGTTGATCAATTTCTTATATTTAGTTAGTGTGTTTACTAAGAGCTAGACCCTTTTACAATATGTAAAGGAAACAAACATTAAAATCAATTTTATTAAAAGGCGGTTCTATCGCTAGGAAGCGATATCTTCCATAGATACATTAGTACAGTATAGTAAATAAATACAAGCAAAGCCAGCGCGAGTTGCTAGTTAACTAGAAAATAATTCATCATCTTTCTTTAATCCGTCAAAGTAAATTATTTTTGTAAAAAACGTAATACAGTTTCGTTTCAAAATGAAAAATTTAACTACATTATGACAGTCAAAGTGGCGCGAATTTTAAATATTCTGCGAAAAGATGAGTTGGAAATACGAAAGTTGTATATTATTGCAATTTGCATTAGCGCAAGGTTGTGTAGTTCTTATGTCTTATATCTGTCTACGATAAACTTGAAATTACTGAACGGATTGCTATGCAGTTTTTACGATGATGTAAAACATAACTTCTCGCTGTCTTTATGTCGGAGAGGGGTACCACCATAACAGTTATATAAAGTATAAATCAACTCCCAAAAGAGTAATTAATCCACAAACATATTTAAAATAAGAATCCGATATTCAACCAGAAATGCAACTAAAATAGACAGTAATCTCTCGTAATCGTCACAAATTGTTTGTTGAACTAAAATTATCGGAGAATAGTTGCTCGTTGAATCATAGATGTGATAACATTGAAAAACGTACACAAGAGGAACCCTCTTGTGTACGTTTTGTATGTACAATGCGGGGTCCCCTATTTATGAGTGTATTTGAAATGAAATGTGACGCAGACGAAATTGTCTAAAGTTAAAAAGCTAAAAGTCAAGGGCAAGGCTTGCTAAACCCTAGCGTTTAAAAATTAATTAATTATTCTTGGAGGTACTCCTCCAAAATTACTTTTTTAGACTAAAAATACTGTGATTAATATTCTATAGAGATTTTAATGGGAAAATATTTTTATAAAGAAATTGTTTGTTTATCAGAAGATTGTTTTTTTCATATTGCATGTGGTAATAGAAATTAGTTGTATATTCTGATATGTAATCATGTAGTTTGTCTAATAATTATCAATTCAATTATTATATTCCTTGATATGTATGTCGTTATTTAAAAAAATATGTTATGCGAGAATTAAACAAACAACTTCCTCTTAATTAAATAATTAAAAAAACACATGAAAATCGGTTACATATTTTTAAACATTACAAACATAAGGACACACAGTAGAAAGCGACTTTATTTTATACAATGTTATTTTATTCAGTTAATTTTTCAAAAGGATCTTTTTTTTTTAAATATCTAGGGATAAGGCAGTATGTAGTCTGTAATATTACAAATGGAATAACACTTTGTATGCAAAACGTTTATCAGATTAGCGTTGTTTCAGAGTCTGCACTAATCTTCACTTTCATCTTAGTAATAGAAAGCTTTAATTCAATTATTGCAGCTTATTTTATTAAAGTGATTTTTAGTTTGTTTTGTAGTCTTACATCGATACAATAAGCTGTATTTACGTAATAAAACAACTCTAGACAATTTAAAAATATGTAGTTAACATTGTCACATGACTGATACGTTATCAGGCGCCCATAGGTATGTAGGAGGTCATGAACTATCGGATTTCGTTCACTTTCATTTCTTATCGCCATATTGTGTTGCTCTATATGTATTTGTATGCAGGTGTCAGTATAAATGTAACACCGAGCATCGTAATGATAAAATAGCTGTACACTGTTATTCATGTTCTGAATGGATGTAAAATTATCTGCATTTTGCAGACTATAATATTTAATTAATCCGTATTAATGACGTGGTTTTACGAAATATTCTCTTTGCTTTATTATTTAAAAGTACTGTTTTAATTGATGAGTCCACGTACAAATATTTACTTTTGACGTTTGATCAATCACGTCACCCCGGATTTTGATTGCTAAACAAAACTATTGCATACTATGTATTTTTAATCAAAATATCTACGCGTTTTCGGAATAGGTACGAGTATACAGTATTCACTGAATCAAATTATAAATAAGTTATTTTTGTATCGTTAAATTAGTACAAGAGTTATACGATCAAATGTCACATTATTTTGACGTTATCAAACTCATTGCTTCGATATTTATAACTCTACATCACACAAATCTATTATGTTAAGAAATTAATAAATATAATTTATGTGGACTAGTATGTCAGTATATGTATTATTTACATTAATGCTTTGCAGCTACCTATAAAATAAAAGGTAGTGATTGATCATTGTATACTTTTAATTCAAATTTTATTAAGATCATTGATGGATTCGTTAATTTGAGATTGGTAAAGTTGGTCCCGAGACATTGTTAATTAAATGATAAATAGTCTTTTGTTTTCAGCTTACCTGTGACTCGTTCATTATATTATTTTATATTGAGAGAAAATTGTATTGTCGTATTGCTATTGTTCACTTTGTTGAGTTTTATTTTTGGAACAAACAGAGCACGGTTTATTTAAACATATTCCTTCTATTATTTATTTTATTAAGGTAATTATTAGCTTTGAAGATTATTACCTGGTAGTAGTGTATCGCAAATGTGAAACACCGTTGGGTTTTTGTTGGTATGAGTTTGAAATAATCTGCTTTGCCTCTCCCAGAGGAAAAGGAGATTCATTCTTGTAGCTGAAGGTTTTTCTACTAGGAGATCGCCTTTTCAAAGCAATGAATAGTTGCCAAAATCTATAATTATGATTATAATTTATTCTATCTCCTTTTTATTTTAAGACTAGCTGTGCCAGCGACTTCACCCGCGTAGATTAGTGACTTTGGGCAGCATTTTTGAAAATGCCTAACCCGCGCCAACAAACGTTAAGCAAGTTCAACGTGATTCTTTAAATTGCCATAACTTTTTTATTTATCAACCGATTGACATGAATTAAACACTAAATGTTAAGTTACGCTTACCACAATATATCATTGAAAACCATCTAGATAGAATAAGCCGTTTCTGAGATTAGCGTGCACAAACAAACAGACAAACAGACAAAAATTCAAAGAATCATTGTTTTGGGTTCTATAGCGTTAATAAAGGCCTCCTATAATATTTTTTCTTATATATCTTCCATGTACAGACAGCGACCTGTTACGTTTTTATTATATGTATAGATAGATATAGATTAGCCTTAGTAAATACTAAAAAAATGAATATTGTTAAATAACAATTTTCATTTTTTTAGTATTTTTCCCACATTATCCTCAATAATAAGATAATAATAAATAGTATAATATATAACTATTATAATGTAAAGGTACAGTATTTTATACAGTCCGATCGTTTTAAAATAAAATATACCTCTGTCAAAATAGCTACTTTAAGTAAAATTTGTTAGAATATGAAAAACCTATTCAATATATAATAATTTATATATAACTTAAAAATAACGTTATACGGAGATTATTGCCCGCACCTTTCGCGTCAAGTTATTAACTTTATACAGAAATCCGTGATCATGTGACATATTTCGAAAACGTGGGTTTTTAATAAATGCCGTCCAGCCAATGGGGTCATCGACGTTTACGATTTTATGCAACTGTTTCTTTATCATGTGACTAAGTTATAATACCTGTTACAGTCATGTGACTCGATTACGTAGGAAGTCAAACATTAATGTGGACTAATTATACACTGAACGGATTAAAACAGCTGTTTAAATGTGGCTTACGTGTGAAATATTCGCGGACGTTGACTTGAGGTTTGAAATTGTATTTCCATACTAGCAGTACCCCATGGTTTTACTCGCGTTGTTCCCGTTCCCGCAATAATACCGGGATGCACAGTATCCTGTGTTAATCCAGGGTATCCCCTATATGATCTCTACCGCCGCGGCAGAACGGTAAACAGTGGTTTTAGGCGGTACAAGTCCGACATAACCCGTGGTCCTTTCCCCCAGGTCTATGGGTATCCTATGAGGATTTCCCCACTATAAAAAATCCCCTATATACATACCAAATTTCAACTAAATCGATCTAGCCGTTTTTGCGTAAACATAACAAACACATCCATACATACATTCTCATAAACTTTCATTATTATAATATTAGTAGGATAGGATAGGATATTTTAATGTGTTTAGTTATTTAATTTATTTAAACAGTTCTATTTTGATATGCAGTTGTTTTTATGTTTATAACGAGTTAGAACTGCTAGAGTGCAATTTGCATATAAAAATAATAAGAATAGGTTCATGCTGTACTTATTCTACCTCTAACACTAAAACTAAGAAAAAAGAGGCGTATTATCGAAATCAGTTCACTTGTTATGGAGTTTTGCTCTTAGCAACACATTTATCGATTTTATACTTAGGTATCAAATATTTTTATTTAACTTTATGTGTTTTTGTTTATGTTTGTTTATATATAAAACAAAGCTCCCAGGTCAGTCCTAACAAAAATTTCGGTATGATTGATAAGAACAGAGAATACGAATAAATAAGAATCCATTGTTTACAATGAACTCAACCCCGCTGAAGCAATAGACTAAATATTGATTTGGATTCTAGAACAATCCAACTATAGAACTGGATGGATTAACGAATGTCTAAATGTTTATTTTATATAGAAACTTTCTTCTGCTAGGTAAATAAATGAGTATTAGTTTAATTACATTTAAAGAAATCTTTCTTTTAAGTTCCTAACTTTTAAAAAATAATTTTCAACAATATCTTTTTATGGGGTCTTTTAAGCCCCAGGGAAAGGGTCTATGGAATACGTAGGACTTCTCCTACTGGCGAAAACCCCATTATGTTTCGTCCTACCGCATCGGGCGTTGCTAAAATGACTGCGAAGGTGCCCCTATCTCACCTAGTAGGATGGAACACAGAGGCGTTTTGGTCGATATAAATCTAAAACAACACAGGGTCATTCCCATTCAACAACAACAAAAAGGGAGATTACGAGTATGATTAAGAACTTAACAATTTTTTTCGGGAAACATATTCTGATTATGTTATAAGTATCGATCGAACTCCTTTATAAAAATAATTATACATAATATTCTTTTCCTATGATATTAAAAAAATATTATTAACGCAAATATATACTAATAGGTATTGTTACATTCTTGTGCCACACAATATCGTAATCATGGTTTAAAATTTACTAATCGTTAAGGGTTACTAAATTGTTTGGAAATTCCAAATATTATGATTCACCAGTCACGCAACGACGATACAGCTAATCATTGTTTTAAAGTAAAAATACATTTTTAGCAATACCAGGCTACTGAGTAGGAGATTCGCCTGATGATAAGCAAATGCCGCCCATGAACAATCGCAAAGAATGCGTTGATGGCTTTTATAAAAGGGTTTGTGACAAAAGGGAATGAAGGATATAATAACTCCAGTGCACTCCCACTTCAAAAACCAATCGCAATGAGGTCTCTGACGAGATGTTATTAGGTACTTGACGTCGGGTTTCTATAGGTACCAACTCCGCAAAGAAATTGAGCCTTACGGAATGGCTCTATCACCTTAGAGGCTACAACTACTACCACCATGAATGTAAACTATTTAATTATATTTCATATATATTTTACTATTTAATTATATATTTTACCGGGGGTAGGTCTCTTTCGCAGGAGACCGACTGGGTGGGTACCCCCACAGTGCCAGACATTCTACCGCCTGAACAGTGATGTGCAAATGTCACTGTGCTCCGGTCTGAAGGGCACT
>DWAJ01001095.1:0-24969 GCA_018238005.1 Eurema mandarina
ACAGCTAGTATGATCAGGGCCGCGCCAGTCCCCGGTAGTAGTTTTTAACGAATCTTCATAAAAAAACGAATTTAATTTTTTAACGAATATTATAAATATTGAGAGACTTGTTCAATAAGCTAATATTATGTTTCATTACTTACTTATCGATACTCCACTACAAAAAAAACAATAATTTTTATAGCAAAAAAAAATTCGGCGGCGGCGCGGCGCCCCTATTGTCTTGGTGCCTGTGTGCACCGCACACTTCGCACATAGGGACGGCGCGGCCCTGAGTATGATAACCTATACTGTAGTTTCGACATGCAGATGGGAAAAGAATCCTTAGTCGTAGACTGTTGGGATCATAAATCATAACTTTCTTCCGTCTGAAGACGTCTTAAACCTTTAAAACTACAGAATCGATTTTCATGCAGTTTTTTTAATAGATTCATGAGAAAAAATTGTGTATAAAATGCATACTAGGTATATGCGTGAGAATCAGGGGCTGGCCGCTAGTGAGAAATTAAACAACAATTAGGACACTTATTCATATATTTCGTAACAACATAGCCATACAAATGTAGGTATTAGTTAAAAAACTGTCAATTTACAACATAATTCAATGTGGACCACATTTTATTTTATGCCGTCGCATAATGTGAAATCTCTACTTTTAAGTTAGATTTAAGTTTATGAAAACGCACTTAAGTTTGCATTCAATATATTTTATATATTGATATTCTTATGGAATGATTAATAAATACAAGATAAAAAAGCAATATTGAAATTCAGTTCTTCTATTCTTCTTGTATTCTTGATAATTGGTTGAGAAGTATACAACCATTATTTTTTTTACTTCAAAGACTCCATATGACTAAAAATAAATTAAATTTATTTAGTAACTATAAGAGTTTTCCAATGTTTATGAACATTCACGATCCACATTTACAAATGTTAAATTTCACATGGGCATGCTAGTTAAAGTTTTTATATAAATTTTTAATTTGCAGGTTTAGGTTGATAGAATTTTGGCACATATTTGAAGTATTTAAACGGAAATACTCAATACAATAAATGGTTATCTACACCACAAACAAACTTACAACATTGATTAACCTATTTTAATATTAGATCTACTAGTTAATACACAAGCTCAAATATTAACATCAATAAACACTGTAAGCAGAAACACTTTCATAATATTAATTGCAACAACAATAACATCTACGTTCAATCTAATAATATTAATTACAATATAGGTCACATCGCAAATTTGACTATTTCTGATAGCTATTCAATGATTCAATCATTACGATATTAAGATTATAACGCTTACGCATATTTGACTTCGTAGGTGTTATACCAACTAAGTATCGTTGCCGTTGTTGTTTTTGAGTGTAGTGGTTAGCTTTTTAATATATAAAATGCAGATAATTTTTTTTTTAAGAAAATGGCTTAACACTAGTAGCTAGTTTCAATTTCGCATAGAGAATGTATTAAACACAATTTTATTGTACCGTTAATAATTTAGCAACACGCTCTTCAAATGTTTTAGATTTGGAAAGTTATTCTAAAGTATTAAAAATATTTAGTTAATTAATGTTTTTCAAACATTCCATTAAAAATGTTCTGTACATGTATGTACTGATTTGGCAGTGATATCAGTAGAAGAGTTAATACGTAATACAACCGCTCATCTTAAAAATAAAACTTGTCTGATAAACCAATATACAATGCTACATTTGAAAAAACAATGACAATTAGAATAATGGTTAACATACCAATTACTTTAAAATCTATAAAAAAAACGAACTTATATACAAACATAGCTTTATATACATATTTGACTTAAATGCAATGAAAAATAATTAAAGTGATATCCATTTAACATAAATGAAATAAGTAGGTATATTGTGATTAATACTATCGAGTTCAAACCTAACCTTAGTAATATTTGGGGCAATTGAGGACTAAGTAGACTACTCTTAAAAAAATATATTATCCTAGTTTTCCAATAACAGAGCATAGTGCGACCCAGTGGCGCACAATGCCGAATCATGCTGAAGGAGATGGAACATGAATTAGTTTTAGTTTGAGAGTGCTCGCACAATGCGAAGTGTTGCTGTAATTAAAACATTCAACTTTAAGCATTATACCACATAATGTGCTCTTGTGCTATTAAGTATAAATGAAAAACTAGGTATAACAGTGCATTGTTTTTGTAATATAATAATGTGTATAAAATATGGTAAATGTTTACTCTAAACTCTAATGACAGTTCTTATTTGTTGATTTGGCGGTTTTAAAATATAGCTAATATTAAATATAATATTTGATTATGGTGATAGTAAATAATATCAATATTTTTCTACAATTAGGTAAAGTATATTTATTTCTAAAGCATTTTATGCTTTCGTTTTAATTTTTACTACATTTATAAAGATAAAATTGAAACTAAGTTCATTTTGAGAGATAAACCAAATGTTAATTATTAATTAAAAACATATTTCCAATTCTACCTTCATATAACAACATCGCAAAATATACATTTTATATAAAAAACACGGATTCCACAGACCTACAAACAATAATTTAAAAAACAAATATACATATTATATTAGAAAAGAATACCAAGCATAGTTATGTTATGAACTCTTTTAAAATTTCTTACCAGTTTTGTTTTGCTTATTCTTTAATTTGAAAACATACTTCCGTTAAATAAACTACTTATTGTTATATATTATGCACTTTTCAAGAGAAAATACCAAAAATTAATTGTTTAGTTTGTAAGTCTTTGGTATATCAAAATAATTGCATAATTTATTATATTAAATTTTCTATAATGAGGCAAGTCCTTGGGTATAATGAGATTATGTTAATCCTGTAGCAATCGCTAATGGACTTAAGTAGATTTATTTTAGTTATCCAAGGGGGTATTTTTCTTGGGTACCAAAGGATAGGTTTCCAAAAATCTGATTAATGTAACACTGTTAATATTTCCATGCAAATTGCTTACTTGTCCTGGGGAGCACTTGATTCTGGAAATCAGTATTAATGGAGTTATTTCAAATATCACCCGGTTAACACATTACAAAAAGGTCTTTACATAATCAACTTAATGCAAAAAAGGGAGTAAGCATGACTACAGGTTATTCAATAATTTGTGATTACCTTCGGCAACAATGTCCATATTCTTTGAAATAAAATCACGCAGCTCAGAATATGCCTTGTCCAAGTTATCATTCAAAATAACAATATGGAAATTTTCCGGTTCTTGTCCTGTAAATTTTAAATAATTATGAAATATATGATAGTAATAAGTGGTAATTTAAATTATATATCTTATCTATATATATCAATATGAAAATTAAAAAAAAATGTACTTGATCACTCGACTTGAATGATGATAGCTTTTTTTTACAATTATATCATAAACAAGAGCTGCATTGTGGTTTCATAGAGTAATTGACACTTTAGCATATGTAAATAAATAATTTTAAAAGATCAACTTTTCCCCTCCCTCCTGATTAGCACTGTTAAACAAACAAACTCTTCAGCAAATTTATATAAATAAAGACCATAAATTGTAAAACTAAATTCAGACAGGTCTACAACTTGAACTATGCAAAAAATCAAATACTAAATTTACATTAGGGCTACTCTTGTTAGATTTGGCTGAAGTTTGCCATTTAGATAGATTAAATCCAGTATAAACAAAAAGATGATCTTATTTCAGTATTACCATTAAAACTGCAGGGTCTGCATCCACATCAAAATTCAATATTCTAGTAGTATTCATGTTTTATAATTAATCTAAAATGTTAAATTACCATATTTTATTTCATTGCGTGCAGTAATCAATCTCTTTTGCAAAGCTTCCTCCTGTTCAGTGTTTCGATTACGGAGACGTCTCTCTAGTTCTTCAATAGATGGTGGCATTATAAATACAAGCAGAGGATCCAAGTCTGTACGCTTTATTTGTTTTACACCTTCAATTTCAATATCAAGTAAACAAATTCGTCCAGACAGACGAACATCTTCCACAGCTTTTTTACTAAAAAAAATAAAGTTGATATTATTGTACTGTGACTATACATTGTATTGAAAACAATACATAATTTTACAAACAACTAGATGACCTGGTGAACTTTGTATCAGTTTTCATATTTGTGTTAAATATAGTCAAAATTTAATACAAAATCTTTACACACTAGAGCCAACTTGAAACCACATACTACAACTTTGACAAATTTCTTAAAGCAATTTACTTATAAACATTTGTCAAATAAGTATCAAAATGCTAAGAAAAGATAGGAACTATTTGTACAGAAAATGATTGTTTACATACTATTTAACACTTCTATGACCTTCAACAAATTTTTCCAAGTCATTATGAGTGCAATTGGTAGTCATTTTTGAACTTTAGCGAGACAACCAACAGAAAAATTATGGATGTATGTTTGTTATTCTTTCACACAAAAACGGCTGGACCGAATTAGTTGAAATTTGATATGTAGATAGGTGATACCTTGGATTAACACATAGGATACTTTATATCCTGGAAACGGGAACTATGCAGATAAAACCACTGCATTAGTTATCTAGATTTCTCACTATTTAAATATTCTCTAATTGGCATTGTCTCAAAATCAACATTAGCAACAGGGGTCTAATTATTAATCAAAAAGCGATACAAGTTTAGTTAAAACAAAGAATATTTTAAACTTAAATACATGCAGGAAGCATTAAGAAGAGCTAAATAAGCAATTAATAAACATACTATTGTGAATGATATGGCACATCAATGTATTTTATCGTAAACAATGACTTTGTAGGTGCGGAAAATTACTGGAATTTTGCCAATCGATGTAAACAAGAAGCACATGGGGAAGAAAAGGTGCATAGAAACACGAAATTACCTTGTTCCATACATATTCCCACTAAAGGTGGCTGTTTCAATGAATTCTCCATGTTCTTTTGCAGCACACATTTGTTCTTTAGTAGTAAAGTGATAATGAACTCCATCCTTTTCACCAGGCCGCGGGCCTCTTGTAGTATGCGACACGCAAAAGCCAAATTTGTCAGGGAATTCTTTAAGCAATCGCTTCATTAATGTGCTTTTTCCAGATCCAGAAGGACCACAAAGAACTAAAGGACGGGGACCTTTTTGCACCATTTTCGTCAGAACTATAAGAGATTTAATTAAATTTAAAAGCACCGAAATGAAGGTTAGCTCGGGATATATTTCAATGCTTACATTTAAACAAAAACGTGGTAACAGATTTTATTAACTATTGTATAAGAATGATCGGATCGTTTGTTAGATGCCGTAACTTTTTCAAAAGTTATTTAAAGGTATTTGAGCAAAAATCAATACTTCTTTTTAAATAATGTATGAACGAACAACGAAACAGCTAAGCTATAGGTATTTCAAATGTGTCAGAATTCTGCAAGTGTCAGTGTCTATCTACCTCTTGTGTCTATAGATATTGACAATAATTGCATTTTTTCTTTAAACTTTAATAAAATTATTTTCACAGTCTACAGAGAAAACAGTTTTCTATGGCCATGACTTCCACCATGAATTGAATGGAATTGCATTGCAAGTGGTGGAAAACTCCATAGTTCACATAAAAATAAATAAAGATTTGTAATTTATCATTGTAATCTGTAATGTACAAACATACAAAATTTTGCCATGCAGATATATTTGATCCTAAAATAGCACACAGAGTATAATATTTATATACCTATTACTTATTTTTTTTCGTTAATTCTATTGGATCAAAAAGTACAAGAATATAAAAATGTATGTTTTATAATTGATGTGGACAGAAGTGTTATAAAAAAAAAGAAAAAGTTAATTAAATAGAAAAAATTGTTTGAGCTAGGAGCTCACAGTTTCTTTTATGTTATTTTAAGGTGAAATAAGCATGCAGGTGTTTTTTTTTTGTTATTCATACTCTGTGATAATTTGCTTATGGTTCTTGAAGAAGTTTAAACACTTTTAATTAAATAACATCATAAATTTGTAGAAAATAAATATTTTACTAGAAAATAAATTACATTTTTAATTATAAAAAGTAAACAGACGAATGTTTAGTATGTTAAGTATCAACAACAAATAAAAAAATTTAATGGGAAATATACCATGCCACTTTACTTCCGGCAGTTAGCCATTGACCAATCACACGCGTTCACTCATTTGTCGTTCTACATGGTTGGATGGTGGACAAATCCGTTATTTTCAAGCTGTACGTGCAACCGTTCACATCTACTTAAGTTATTGAAGTGCAAATTTCAACTAATGTTATAGATTTTAAATACTACCGAATAGGTGTGCAAACCTATTGCTAGACGAAGTCGACATTTTTGTCGATATTAACGTAGGTTGTAAAAATGGAAGTGTACTCCAGGAGAAATCGGGCGGTAAGTTCTGTTTATCTTAACTTTATTTAATTTTCTATCGAAGGTGGTGTTATTGAAATAATTTGTTATCTTGTAGCTTCAAGAGCAGGAGAACAAATATGGCGTAAAAGGTAAAAACGTTTCGTTAGCAAAGGGGCTGGCGCCGAGTGTTCGCGGAGCTTTGGGCGATTTAGCTACCAACATTCAAGTAAATCGTGATAACATATGCCCTGGGAAAGTTGCTTTGTCGGCAGCGGAGTTCGAAAAGAAATCTTTAAAAAACAATTGTAAAAGGTAAATTTTCATTTATAAAAGTACGACAGTCTTTAGCTTCTACCCACTTTTTTCAATACGGTGATAAAATACTAATCCGTCTTGTATTATAATTCTTCAACCTTTATTGTTTCTATAGAATATAAAATAAATGGTGAAATAATTATATTGAATGCTTAATTTTTACAGTAATTATAGCCATGTTCAATCAAAAATTGACACGGGTCTTGCATCAAAGAATATTATTCAACCATCATGTAGGCCCCCACTCAGACGTGAGGAAAGTACAGGCGGTATGGCTACAAGAGCTGCTCTCCAAACTAAAGTAAGAAATTTTTTCAAATTCATAAACTATGTAGATATAACTGTACTTGGTGGAAGTTTCATTTTATATTTTGAAATATGAAAAACTCAATACTGTATTAAATAAACTTTATTATTTTACAATTGTTAATATAATGTATTATAATGTTTTATTTTTGAAATATATTGATCAATCCTATAAAATATATATTTATTTATTGTAAGTAGGTACATCATATATTTCTTGATTTGAATAATAATTTTTACTATCGTAAATATTTACTCTACCCTAATCATTTCAAGGCTTCTTCGAAACAAGTGCTTAAAAAGACAGTAGATATCAAGGAGTCTAATTACGTATCATTAAGTGACAAAAGAATAACCAAAGAGGTGAAGAAAACTAAACTAAAAGAAATCAAAGAAGTAAATAAGGAGAACAATTTAAAACCCATACTGAAAGAACCAACTGAGTCGCTAGGAAAATTAAAGTTAGCTGAAACAACTGAAAATAAAGATCTATATAAGGACACGTTAAAAAATTCAACACCAGCATTGCCGGCTAATATTGAGGACATTGATACCAATGAGAAAAATCATTTATTGGTGTCTATATATATTAAAGACATTTATAGATATTTAACAGAACTGGAGTTCAGGTATCCTATAGAATTAAATCATCTTAAAAATCAGGTATGTTTGCTTAAAATTTTTAACAAGTATTTTTTAGTTGTTACTGAGTAGTAAAAATGTCATAATTTTTCTTTCAAAATTTTCAGAATGTTATTACTGGGAACATGAGAGCTACCCTGATAGATTGGTTGGTTGAACTCCAACGTCAGTTTTCTTTAATTCTAGAAACTTTTCAGTTGACAGTTGGCATTGTTGATCATTATTTACAGGTAAAGTTATTTCAATCAAATGTTACTGATTATCCATACTAATATTATAAATGGGAAAGTGTGTCTGTCTGTATATTTGTCTTTCTTTCGCGGCTGGACCGATTTAGTTGAATTTTGGTATGTAGTTAGATGATACCCTGAAACATAGGATGCTTTTTATCCCGGTATTGCCCTGGAACGGGAACTACGCGGGTAAAACCGCGGGGAGCGGCTAGTTTATAATATTGTTCACATAGTAATTTTTAATCAATTTTTTCAACAATTCTATGGCATTAGAGTAATTATAGGTACAATTTTTAACAATTTTATAGAAAAATCTAGACAAACATCAAAGCTCTAAATTTTTAAATAAACAAAATGTTTGTAGGTTGTGCCAAATATACCCAAAGAAGAACTGCAGCTTATTGGAGTGACAGCTATGTTTATAGCCACCAAATATGAAGAAATATATCCTCCAGACATTAGTGACTTTGTCTATGTCACAGACAATACATATACCAAGAGAGATATACTTAGATGTGAAAAAGAAATTTTAGTGGCATTAGGATTTTGTCTTGCGTGGCCAATTCCACTAAGCTTTTTGAGGAGGTAAATTTAATTTTGTGAATAAATATAATCTCTTAAAATCAATTTATTTTCTGTAACAGAAGTTTCTTAATAATAATAATTTTAATTACAGATTTATTAAAGTGGCACATGGGACTTCGAAACATCATCATTTGGCAAAGTATTTTGTAGACTTATCCTTAGTAGACTACTCAATGGCTCATTATCGGCCATCCGAGCTTGCCGCTGCAGCTATTTGCTTGTCCCTATACATCCTATCTAATGACAAGCTTGAAAATGTTTGGACCAACTCATTAGCATACTATTCTGGATACAATTTTGACCACATAGAACCAATTATTAGGAAAATAGCCAAGATTGTAACAAATGTAGAAAGGTCAAGGTTTAAGGCAGTATACAATAAGTATTTGGATGTAACACTAGCCAAAGTATCGAGTCTTCCACAACTCAAAGGAGAGGCTATGCTTGAACTGGCCCAATCATCATCCAGTTAATGTGTTTTATAGATTTAGTATAGAGTTTAAAGTATGACCCTAGTATGTGTTATTTTTATAAGTGTGTTGTATAAATATTGACTGAATTTTTTGGTAAGGCTTTTAGGTACTTGCGTGTATGTTGTTAGTGTATTTTTCATTTTAGATACAATTGTACGGTCACAATGTTTTTAGCTATTGAAATTTACAATATTTATACTGATTGTACGAAATGCAACAATAATGTAGGCAAGGCATTGGCAAAAATATTTATGATATTGAAGTTGTATACAAGATATTGACAATAATTTAAGAGGTTGAAAGTCAAATCTCAAATATTACTTTTCCTAAATATGTCAGTCTTATGTCAGTCTGGTTTATCTGTTTATATTTTTTATGTATTTTAGTAGATGATTCCTTTCGACTTAAGTATTGTTTATTATTTAATATTTTATTATCAATTTTCTTTCTTCTGTAGGTACTTTATTATGAATGTGATTGTAACATTTTTACTTACACATTAAAGATTGAAATAAATCTTTATTATAGTTTTAGCATACGCCAGACCAAATTACTTGACAATTTAGAATTTAGATGTATTGCATTTTAATGTATAGTATAATTTGCTTTAAATTTTGTGACTTCGAAGTTTTGATATTTAAGATAAAGTAATTTTATATACCTGTGATTACAATTATTAAAAAATAAAGTAATTTTTAAATAAATGGACTTTTTCTTCCTTTATTTTTTGTTTTATTGATAATATGTATTTTGAATATTTGAATCGTGACTGTTGACCGTTCAAACGGTGCACAGTTGAACGAGTCTAAGCATGAATGAGCATTTATTGCGACGTAATAAGGACAAAAGGTATTGAATGATTTGTCGTAGAAGTTAATAAAATCTATGTTCAGTCTGCTTGAGGGGACTGTGTTTTAGGAAGGTGTTGGAAGGAACATCGCCAACATAGTTATCGAAAATGCCCAGTCGTGATCGCCATGACTGAGGCAGTTATAGAAGTTAGTCACAGATTTATTCGGACGGGAAATAACTCGCGGTATATTATCTACAATTTAAAATCTGTGTCTTAATGTAGAAGAAAACCAAGGGATGACAGAAGACGTGGTGTAAGGGCTCCTGTTCACGATGCCGCCACCGCGCCTCTTTGCTGTGTATACGGTCGCGACCGCACCGCCGCCGCGCCGTCGCCGCACCGCTACCTCGCTGCCATTCGCCACTGTTTGAACTTTGAGTTTGCTTATTCCATTACTGGCCGCCAACGTATGCGCATGTATGCACCTAATTTTTAGTAACCTATCATGGATAATTTTGATTACGAAACATTTATTACTTTAGTGGAGGAAAGAGAAGTATTATGGGACAAAAGTTTAGAAATATATAAAGACAAGCGTAAAAATTTAAAAGCTTGGTTTGAGATCTGTCATATAATGAACGAGAACTTTGGGGATCTACCCGATACAGAGAAAAATAAATACGGTACGTGTAATTTAGCGTATGCTCTTTACAGCCAGCAATGTATTACTAACAACTGTATAGTGGTATGGTAAAATCAAGCGGGGCGGACGCGGTAGTGGTGCGGCGTCGGCGCGGCGGCGGTGCGGTCGCGAACGTATACACAGCAAACTGCAAAGAGGCGCGGTGGCGGCGCGGTGTCGGCGCGGCGGCGGCATCGTGAACAGGGGCCCTTGTATGTAAGAGTACCTGCAATCATCGATGCCTTAAAATCTAGCACACCATGATAATATGTGTCTATTTTGATAGTATTTTCATTACATCTGCTTCACGAACAATGCATGATGATCAAAGTAGTACCTATTATAGCATAATCTCTAAAATGTACAATGTAATCAACATGGGTGGGTACCGCTTCAATAAGATGGTTTTCAAAATGGGTGCAGTCCATATGTTACAGTTAAAACTAGTTGGTAGTTAGAACGCGTTTTTCCTAGTTAGAACTAGTTTTAACTGAACGCCTTTGTTAAAACTAGAATTGACTAATGTCTGAATATAATATCGACTTAAAGAAAATTTTAGAGAACATTGACTTAAATTTAGTTGCCAGGATGACAATATTAATTATAAGTAGGTAAATAAAACAATGAAATAAATCAACACAACCATAAAATGTTAAAAAGAAACCTAACCTAACCTAACCTACCTACCTACCTAAAATTGTGATGATCAGGTGATGCCTCGCAGCCAATCAAAATAAGATATGATGAACTCTAACATCGGTCGGAACAGTTTTTCTAAATCGCCTGGGGAAAACGCATTTCGTATTGCAGAAACTAGTTTTAACTGATATTATATTCAGTCAATTCTAGTATTAACAAAGGCGTTTAGTTAAAACTAGTTCTAACTAGGAAAAACGCGTTCTAACTACCAACTAGTTTTAACTGTAACACATACAGAAATTACCATTTAAAACGTATAACGATAAGCTTACAACGCAACAATTTCGTCTTATTTTTATTAACAGAACAGATTACCTTTTTGTAAATTTTGTGTCTACCAACATTTTTAAAATTCTTTGTTTCACTTTATTTATACACACAACCACAGTCCTACATTTAGACATTTTTAAAATTTTGTTGAATTGCGATGTTGAACCGATGCAAGTCAACTTTGGACTACGACTTAGGACTAATACGAGTCTATTTAGATCGTTTGCCTGTTTTGGGCATATTGAAAGAGCAACGGACACTCCCTGTTACCATAATATTATTTATGATGTTGATACACACATCGAATCATATAAGTTCAATAATAGCATTTTAATATAATTAATATTAGTTGGGTAATCTAGCGTCAAGTCTTAAAACTTCTTATGTTCAAACACTGCCTTTAAACTAAAATAAAGCAACTCAAATCAATAATTGCACACCTTCAAGTAACAACATATAACATGGGGTTTAATTTACATTTTGAAAACTACGAAAACAATAAAATTTAGCACGTTTCAAAAGGCTCTGTCGACAACCTTGTAACGGTTTCATATATTTCCTAGAGTTTCTAAACGATACTTTGCGGATGACGACATTATTCACAAGATTCTTCAAGAGACGAGACAGTACAGCAATCAGCATTACAGTTTCATAAGTAGGTAGTCTGACCTAAAAAATGTATTGTACAGTTTATGTAGGACTGCAGTAGGCGTCAACCATAGAAGGTTGTAGAATTTTTGCAACAACGGCTTGGCTACACAATGTATGCACGGAGTGGTTGTAATTCGGGAACTGGGGAACTTGTCTCGTAAATATTTTGTAGATGCAATTTACGGCTATAGGAATCCTGTTAACGGAATAGTCGGGCTGTTGCCCTCGTGTGTTTATATAATTTTAACAGCGTTTAAGCTGCATTTTGGAAGTTTATCTTAAATATACGCTGGAGTGTGTTAAACAAGTTAGCTAGATTATTTAAGCTGTAAGTTTATTAGTAGAAGTAGGTAATAATATTGAAATATAATCTTCATATTACTATGTCTGCAAAGATGTTTTAATCTAAAATAATTTAAAACACCTTTAGTGTTTCTATTTATTTCCTAATTTTTTATCTATTACCGTCGTCGATCATTATGGTTTGGAGAAAATTTCAGAGCATTCATTTTAAACTGTTTAAATCTTTTCATTGGTATCCTGTCTGGTTTTGCCGTCATCTAGGAAGAACGTTGCCAAGCTGAAATGCAGGACAGTTATCGAGTGCCGACTGTTTGACCATATATAGATAATCTCCGGCAGTTGTTTTTAATAACTGAAATATTCTGTTCTAGTGGCCGATCTAAAAGACATAGGTTTTTGTTCTTTGTGTCTCGTAAATTCGGAGTTTGAACTTTGTTGTACTCTTCACTTCGCAGCCGGCTTAAATATCAAGCTGTTAGTTTTGTCTGGCAACAAAATGTTCCATATTATTGTCGTGTTATACTTTTCTACTTAACGTCGGGAGTCGCAAGTGTCTCCAAGTAACATTGCTTCCGTTGTTTCCCAAACTTTTAACGAGTTTGTCGGACACAAGTGGAGGGCCGAAGTGCCGACTACCGACGAATTCAACTGCACATGTGTTATGTCTATGTGCTACTTACATATAAACAATGTAAGAAATATACAACTAATATAACTTTGTCATAAGGGAGTATGTAGGTGTAACCTACTCTTTCCGTTGCTTAATTTTAAGTTTCAAAGTGTGTTGTACATCATGATTAGAGGAGACATTTAATCAGAAGTAGCGAACAACTTTTATCCACAAATAATGCTGAGACATTTTATTATACCCTATTATTTAGCTTTCAACAAAGCATTTTTCCGAAAGCACTCACGATCTTTTTTTAAAGAATAAAATTGTTCATTCCTGCAATAATAAGCAGGAATTATTAAGTATTCATCTTCAGTTATCGTTGGCAGTCAACGTTTGTATAGAAATGTTTTACTGTGAGGTTAATTGAACATTAATTTAATATACTTTATTTTATTTAAACGTTTTATTAATTTTAATTACAATTAAAAAGTTCTAGCGTTTAAATAAGAAATCAATGCAATTAACATGAGGTGTCGGTATTCTATGCTTAAATGTTAACATATCTATAATGTAAATGTAATACGATATAGGTAAGTGATTTATTGTAGGCACCTTATGATAATATAGACACTTTTCGCGGCCCTAAGGTAGTGTTAGAACATATAAACGAGTACTAATTATATCCCGCTGTTTGTCAGTAACTTGCACGTAGCGTATAGCAGAATGATCAACAATCCTGGCTGGACCGCCAGGCTAGCACTTAAAAGTGCCGTTAAAAGGGGCACGGCTTCAAAAGCATCGTATAAATAACGCGAGCTCCGGCGTTCACCGTTGTGACGATATTTTACGATTACCTTTCATTTCCTCTTTCCGTTTCGCAAACGATATTATTTTATTGCGATATTTTTAAAGACCCGTTTAACTTAAGATGAAATGACATTATTAAAATAAATGCGCGTTGCTTGATTTGTTATTTAATAGATAAATGAATTACGTTTACCTAGTGGTATTTTTAGATTAATTTATAGTTTTATCTGAAAAAATGCCAGTTTTATATAGATACCTACGTCTTTATGCCTTGTAATGTTGTTATAAATACCAATGGCCGTTAATTTTCTTCTTGGAGTACCCGGAACTCGCCATCATGGTCTCATTTATCAACATCTTTACCTTTTACCTAAAAAAAATATAGAGAGTAGGTGAATAAAATAATGTTGTATTTAGATTGTCGTTGTTCTTTACACTGATAGTATGTAGTCGTAAGTGGAATTTACAAATCAATATGCGTGAATATGCATATAAATGTACTTAATATTTGATTTAAGATCGCAGACACGCATTAACGATTGGTATGATTTTCTCTATCTTCGTAATAAAATATCAAAGCAGTGATAATTTTTAACTAATTCTTATGAAATAAGCAGAATATTTGTGTAGTAAAATATTACAGGCATTAAAAGACTATTGCTTGATCAACCCATCTGATATCGTAAACAGAGTCGAGAGATTTACGACGTGTTATCCATAAATTGTCCTAGAAGGGACTCTTCTGTAAAATTCGCGTCAGCAGCGACCCCGCAGGGTCGGCTGATTGCTCCATCCATCTGGCTCGCCGTATTAAGGGTTCAGAAATAAAATAACTGCCAATAATCCTCGCCTTCACCGATATAGATGTAGGCACATGTAAGGTATGTAGTGTTCTTAGTAAGTACCTAATAGATACAATAGTTTAGTTCATGTATGAAAATTTTGTACCAATAAAGAAATAATAATAATTTGTTATTTGGATTAGAAATTTAGTCATATCATCATAGCACAGTTTATCGAAATATTTCATTGCAAATGGAACACTGAATACTATTTGCAAAACAGCACTTAAATGTATTTAATGGATATTCCGTCTAAAATCTTCGAATGCCGTCGTCTTTAAAGCTATCAATACGTACTTTTTTTAAATTATAAGCCCTATTGTAGGTATCCATTAGCACAGAATATAGAAAACTGAGCAAGAAAAGACTTCGATAGGCTTCTACGATTGCGATAGCTACTTAAATAGCAAGGTTTTCAAAATCGCTTTCAGTTTAATGTCAGCTTTACGTGTGAGTGTATCGACAATGGACTATTTTATACCTGCTCCCACGTGCATTGAGCTCTGATGAAGGTATACAATGAATTCATCGTTATATTATGACTCAAATGATCGATAAGATTTCTATGACTAGGGGATTTTATTGTATCTTGCTTTGCTATAAATAAACTTTAAGAAACTTGTAAGTCCTGTGTAGAAAATAGCATAATATATATGTATATTATACATACAAATAACATTATACTACCTACATATGTTCTGTTTGCTAGAAGCAGACACTCGTGTTAGCCATATGATTTTGGAGTTGAACTATTGCTATAATTAATTCACCAGGAAAACAAATGACAACCACTTAATAAGCTATGTATCACACATATTACATAATATTTATAGGACAAAGGCTATTTAGATGGTTGTTAAGTCCAACAATCGTACCTAATCATGTGTAATAAGTAACAATCTTAAATAATACGCCTTTTCCTTCAGATAGTTTTCATGTTTTTCAAACATGTTACAATAAATTTGTTACAAGAATTTTCTATTTCAATAAATAGAACAATAAAATTACATGTTGTCGTATTTTTAACAGATACGTAAGCGCTGCGGGAAGCCTGTGTCGTTTGCTAGATCCCTTCCTTCCTTTTAGTTTCTGTAAGCTTTGACGTGTCGCTTGATCATATGAGTCATATACGACAAAATATTTCAGAAACTATGTTTCATATTAATCTGTATAAATCACATCGGTCAGATCAGAACTATTCTTCGTTGCCTCAATGATTTTTATAGATAAGTATAACATTTTATTTAAACTTTTTACTATAAGTTACAATTCAATTAAATATTTAATTTATTATTTCGTCTTTTAGATAGATACTCAAGGAATTTTTAGTAAAATGCAAGCGATATTTTGTTGAAATCCAAGCTTAGTTGTATAAACGTGAATTTAGAATTCCTCCCTAGAAGTCACAAGCCACTTCTTTCTTGCTTATTTTAGTTTCCTATTTCTTAGCAACAAAAAAACGGCAAGGCTAACTTTCGGGCAATCAGCCAGCCTAACTTTGGGGAGGGTTAAATCAAAGGGTTCCGGTTTTATGAAGACTTATTTCAGACTTACCTTCAAGTTGAAATTAGATTTAATCTGACTCGAAGCTTTAGGATTGAATTTTGTAAACAAATTCGAATACCTCTACAACTTCCAGGCTTTGTTAAAATACCAATGGGAACTCGGGATACTGTTGTTTAGAAATTCTGATAAAATGAATTCGTAAGTATGTATTTATATGAGGTTGGGTTTTGTGTTGGCTTTATACATTGGAAATGCCCATTTAATTGCGAATATTTTTGTTACATGTTTGCTTGAGTAACATTGTTCAAAATTGCCTATTCCCCTGTGTAGGGGAACACACCGCATGTTTGTGTGGAAATAAAAGAACAATTATGATTAAATATTTAAGGTGTTTCATAAAATTAATTCAAATACACTTTTAATACACATTCAAATCAGGATTTATAATGTAATGTATTTTGTCTAAAAGACTTCACTGTGAACAAGACAAAATTGTATGGCAAATATGTATTGCTTGTAAGTTGGTTAAAAAAGGTTCTAGAGAACACAATTTTTGTGTTCATAAATGTATGGAAGTATCGTATGCCACTCACGAAAACTGCCACATCGACACAATAGTGCGGGCCGGATGTATGTTTCTCTTTTGTGCAGAAGCTTTTAACACCGAACCGATCACTGAAACCCTCAAAAGGCAATAGTGAAATCATAAAATTCTTGCCGTTCTATTTTTGTTTTCTGTTTCAAAAAATTACATGGTTCTCCTCTTAGATATAGAACTGATCACAACTAAAGAAGATTTCTTTTATCAAGTGAAGTGAATATTTATAAATGTACAGTTGACTACATCATACTAAAACTAAAATATGGAGTAGGTAAGTCTTGAAAATATGACGAACTGATATTAAAAGTAAATATTCAAAATACAGTTCCAATTCAATCCATGAAATACCAATGTACCTAAATATATTTTGTGATGTCAAATATATTTTAGTAGTCGACGCGTATATAGGTATAAAGCAGCTCTTATTTAAGCCACTGGTGTCCGATGCATGGAGTTTACGGAAATTTATCGCAAAACATATCAAAAACTAATTAATGTTAGATAGATATGATATAAATCCTTTCATGCACCACATATTAAAAAGCTTTACAAACTCGGCGCGCAGCAGCTAATTATCCCTTTGGTATCGTGTACACTTGATAGACGATTCGAAAGGGATAATTTTTGCTATAAAAGCATATGAATCGCTCGCTTGTATTTATGAGCGAAGGAGGGGTAACGACGTGCTGAATTAAGCCAACATTTTTTCTGAGTGGGTATAAACGTTCTGCTTTCACCCGTATATATTGAAGTGTCGTATATTTTACGATCTATCCCGCTCGAGGGCACTTCCAGAGGGTGAGCATCCACGAGTGGACAAAATTACCTTACTCGTGTTTTACAAGCTAGATGTCCTTTGTTTTCAGCTATGCCCTGTGCGTGTAGGGCCGTTCGAAAACTATTTTTTTTGTCGTTGAACTATATCATAATCAAATGACTTGATTGTGTAGTTGTAATGTTTAGTCAAATTAGGATTATCATACATAGCTGCGTATGGTAGAATAACGTCCACCGCGTCTTTTTACCTCTAGATTTTTAACTGGTTTTCACAAATATATTAAGAGATTAAATCGGGAAGTTTACTGTGTAATATATTATATTGTAACATACCTAACAGCCGGGGCTGAATGTAAGTAAAACCTTAATAGTAACATGTTTTTACTCTCAAAAAAAATTTAGAAATACCAGAGACTAGGAATAAAATGCTTAGTAAATTAAATGTAGATAAATTACACTGGTTTTAGTAATTGTCGCACTAACAAAGGAATTCGCTGAAAACAGAAACAAATGCGAGATGCTTGCGAGTGTTTTACGTTTTTGTTTATGTCATCTGTGGTTAAATGGTAAGGAAACTGTAGCTTCAAACATGCAAACGATTAATTAGCGGGGTTATTAATGTGCGACATTAGTCAGAGTAGGTCGTGTCAGCGAATCCAGCGACCTCTTCTCACGAAACATTAAAAAATTTATTTGCTTAAGTAACTATAAGATGAAATACATTATAACAAGCTTCCTAGATTTCTTAGTGAGTATGATTTTTTTTAGTATTATTTGTATAAAAGAACTAATCCTGCGAATTTGTCGGCATAGATATTAAATACTTTATACAATGTCTTCAAAACTGTGACTTATTCTAATAGATGTAACTGTAAAGTTTTCTCTCCATATGTACATACATACTTCCATCCATACATTTTTATAAATTTGGACTTGTATTTAATCAATTATTATTAGTACAAAGTCGGCGACAGTAAAGATTTTAAGACGTCTCAACTGTTTATACGAACCGGAGTGTTTCTGAACCATAAAGTACATCTATTAGCATCAACTAACTATGACGAAAATATTTGGCCCTACACGAGTTAATTAACCATCGATGGCCGCGCGTGTACAGGCTGGCGTTGATAACGTATATAATCCGATAAAATATCTTCTAGCGCTACAGCTCGTTAGTTGTAATTACTCCATGGAATTGTACCGTAACAGAAATAGTAAAGCGCATCTCGATCAGCCTTTAATTAAAACTATTTTTGTGTACTTATTTATGTGTAGACATAGGTACGTTCTATATATTTTTGGTTAAGGATTTTCAGATTTAGCGGTGCTTTATCTTTTGTGCATGTAGTATTGTATGTTTTTTTGAATTTGCAACTTAAACTGATTTTACCTTGTAATCATTTCGATTTGAGATCATAATAGTTAAGAAGTTTCAGGGTTCTTGACAAAAAAGAGAAAAATCAGAAGGCGATCGAGTTGAAATTTAAACCGTTTAAGTCTATATTTCCTTACAACTGTAAAAATTACAAACCTCTAAGTTTTCTTAAAAAAAACACACATTTGGACACAAATACGGAATAAAAATGAATAGGGTAAGTACTCTTACAGTAAGTACCTAACGAATATTTGAAATTTGGGTAGTAACATCGTGATAATACTTACTACCCAAATTTACATACATTTGTAATTAAATACTAAAATAAACGGGGCTTTAATTTAAAACAATCAAATGAGGTCAAACAAAAGCGTTAGAATTGTTCATTGAAAAATGTTATAATGATCATGGATTTTGGATTTGATGACAAATATAAAACATCAAGTTTGAATAATTTTTAAGTAATGATAATGTTAAGAACTGTTCTGATACAAAACTATTGATAGAGAAATATTTATGAACCGAACTAGGCTTTCTAAGGGTTCTATATTCGTCGTGATATTGCTTAGTAGTTAGTAATAAAGACGAACGGGGAGCACTTAGGTCTCTATCCGGACTATCATGTCCGCTATTTATATGGCCCGGGAAGTTGTAAGCTTCAAACAATGTAGACACATGTATTTGGAAGCACATTAAGATGTTTTAAATGGCATGATTGCAGTACTTATTTTAAATAGCTATTTAACAAACTGCGTTTCATTGCTCTGCTTAGAAAAGTGTAAGTATTAAAATAAGTTTACTTAAAGGACTACCAAATTAAACAAGTACAATTATTAATTAATTAATTAATCAGTTTATTACAATATGTTTTAGGTTATTTATTCATTCGCAAAAAAAACAGTATGATATAATAGATTCGAACGAAGCACCGTAACAAATTGTCATTTATGTGTTTTTGCCTACAGGATATAATATATTGACTATGACACTCACAAATAATATGGCTTTTTATTGGAATAGAAAAGGAATTAAATCCATACACAGGAATATGGAAGATTACACAAAGATATTTTGACTAAATAGCCTAGCTCATACAAGTTAAAATATATTGGTTGAACGATAAAATAATAGTAGCATCGCATAATTTTACTGTAAATTGTGTAAAGAATCTTAAAAATTACTAGGAATACAATATCGTCTTCTAACACCATGAAACTATCAAATACTAACTATAATGTAATTTGTATATTTCTAAATAACACCTTTTACATTTCGTTTGTTTTATTACGGCAATGTGAAGACATGTGTAACAGAACTGGCAACTGTCCGAAGCCATTCTCACGCGGGCTGCGAACGGTCAGCGCTTTGTCGCGGCTTCAATTTCACTCCGTTTGATGTGTTTAATTACTTTGTTTGTTCTTGTTCCTGATGCTTGCTGCGGTCGGCCCAAGTCGAAAACGGAACCAAAACACTGTTTCGAAATTAAATGTAACCCACGTCAAACTAAGCAAATAGTTTTATGTTGAAACGAAATAATTAAAGCGGAATTGAAGAGGCTGAAGTAATATGAAAACGGATTACGAACTTCTAATAGCGGCAGCGTTTAAGAAGTTTGTAGATTAAGTAGAAGTTTAATTCTAAATTAAATCGACTTTGACATCACGATGATATGAACTTAAGTCATAGTTGTAGTTCTTACGAAATAAACTCATCAAATCGCAAACACAAATATTAATTAAAAGCATAATTTTAAATGAACGTGGGGTTGTTTCGGTAGGACCATCCTAGGGTCTACAATATATCTTGTGGGCAGGCAACCGCGATTTGACTGACGGCAAGCTCTGAAAGGACATTTATCAGCCTCACTAGCGGGTTACACTAAACCAAATAACAATGAATCCTCATTGACAAATTATCCCGCCATTTCTCATTCTTGCTCCTTTCTTTGAGCTAATGTTTAATGATTCGACCGTTTGCATGCTTTAAAGAAAGGTAATTAACGAGACACGAATCTAATGAAGGGGAATCTGATATCGTCCTATGTGTTTATATGAATGTGAATATCCAATATAAGTCTGGAAAAAAACATATTTTAAAGATGCGTCTTTGATAAATATACCAAGAAATCCTGTAATTACCGCTCATAACTATTTTCACATCGAAACCTCAATGAAAGCAAACGTAAAAGAGCGGATTTACCAAAGCTCATTTTCCGCGTGAAGTACAGCGGGCGGTTACAAATTGCTTTAGGCAAAGCGTAAATTTTAATTTTATCTCTAATACCCAAATGGGCACCGTGACTCGACATAATAAATGTACTCTTCTCACGTTACCGGCTTCCTCGATACAGTTACGATGTTCGCGCCTTTGCGCTCATTGCGATCGCGAACTTCATACCCTTCGTCACAAACCTGTCCATGTATATACCGTAATATATCTATTATGTTGATAAAATATCCCATCATGGAAAGGATAAACCGCGCCATCTGTAATCGGATTTTAATATAATATTAAGCACAAATAACAAAATAACTTTTAAAAAATCATTTGACTTTCTGTCAAAGATTTAAGGCATCAGTTTCTAGTTTACAATAAAGCTAAAATATAAGATAAATTCATTTAAGTATACTTTAATTTATTTTTAACGATAGTGAATGTTATAATATTTGTTGTTAGAGATGACAGACTGCATAATTTAAAGAAAATATTGTCTTAGAACTGCAACCCATGTAACTAATAGTTAGTATAAAACCAACGTCATTCAGTATCTATAAATTCTTTTCACGATAATAACTCGCAAAACGGTCGATCAATTTGCTCCTTAAACCAATAAAATAATAAATATCGATTCACACATGGATGAGTTCAATTGGTGTGCTAGTCACGACAAAACAGTTTATTTCAACTTCTCGACTCGCCCGGGGCGTCGGAATGATGCATAATTTTCATAAGGAGCGCGCTGCTTCGGTTCGAGGCAAAAATTAGATTCATCAGCCTCCAAGGCACATTTGCTTAAAACATTCTTCTTGCTCCGAATTCAATTCCAAACGGGTGCGTGAACAGTACTATAACTTCTGCTGCTCACATTACTTTATTGAATAATGCCTCGTCACACCGCTTCATATGTATTTCACGTCTATTTGGCCTTTTACCTAATGAATATTCATCAAGTTGCGATACCAATTCGGTGCTAAATGCTAATAATTAAACTTAGTAGGTGCTTTAACGTTAATCTTAAATATGCATTGTATTCTGTTTAAAAATACTAAATTATACCCTGCAATTTTAAATTAAGATTTTATAATAGAGGCTTAAAATATTAAATAGCTATAATGTGTACTTAAAAAATTTCTGATCAAGAAAAAGTAAATAAGATATTTTAACATAATGGGCGGTGGAATAGATTGGAAAATTATACTCAAACGGAATTATTTCACAATTCGTTTGAACGAATAAAAGGAACGATCATAAAACACTGTAGTATTTCAGTCGGTATAATTTAGCAGTCATTCTTGTATGTATTATATATTTTACGAATAAATCGTGGAGATCGGAGCCCATAAACAATTTGAGTATTTAGTAGATACTCGTATGTAGAAGAATGAAATAAAAGTGAAATATATCGAGTGCGCGGGGTGTCGTCCTAGGCATAAACATAATTTACTTATCTCGCTCGAGACCAGAAAGTTTTGTTCAAACAAATAATATAGGTTTCCGTCGGTGCGGGGAGCACCTGGGCGGCGCCGCGATCGGTGAGTCCCCGGGGAAATAAAAACTTTGTCGCACGTCGCTTGTCCTAAAGCCTTCTTGCATCTCCCGGCGCTACGACACGTTTACTGATTTCTTCCTAAAATACACTTCATGTCATTTTCAATGTCATCCCGAATCGATTTACATCTTTCAAACAATTTTAATATTAAGCAAATATTCTACACGAATCATGTTAATCGAATTCTGTGATCGAAAATAAAGAATTCAGATAAAGTTTAATTGAAATTAACACTTGTACATTCTTGATGTCAGAATTTCTTGAAATGACATCTCTAATATTACTACAGTGCAGAAAGTTTCCGTCGCACCGACTTCGATAACTGCCTGGATCTTTCCAGGAATTCTTAAATTAATTCAAGGGAAAAATAAAATTAGCAAAGTTGGAAACTATTTAACTACACTGACATTACTCGTGTTAGGTAAGTTAAGTAAGAATAAAACTTGTAACTTCCTTTTTTAAGAGTTAACAAAATACTACGATATAATTTTATTTTTCAAACATGACTGAGAAATGTATTATATTTTCATCACTGCTTTAAATTAAGCATTTGTTACTTTAACTTGTAATAATAATATTACACAAAACACTTTATTCAGTAATCTTATTTGTGTAAGGATCTTCAAGTTGACTCAGAAGTTAATAAGTTAGCAAAAAGGATTTCTTTTTATTTTTCCGCCGTATACAATCTATGAACCTTTAAATAAACATTTACCTTCTTCGCAATCGTAAAAGGGATCTCAAACTTCACCCAAAACTTATTTAAAGTTTTTCTAAAGAAAATCCTTTTGGAGTGCTTCAAATGTACAATAGAATATGTATTAGCGAGTTACTTTAACTGTTTAATAATAGTTGACTGAACTTAATAATGTGTCATTTAATGTTTTTTTTAGTTATTTCTGACAATCATAACAACAATTCTAAGGGACAAAACAAAATATCCTGCTTATCTCAGACCTAAAAGAAATGTATATATATGTAATTGAATCTTATTTATTATGTAATTATTTTTATAACATTTGCATGGTTGTATACTCGTAACTTACTTACTTTGTTTCTCGAACTCGCGCAATTAATTTTACTGAATGAATTTTATTTTATTCTATACGTAGGGTGGCCAGTGTATTTTAACTGCATTTTTGTATTTTGTTTTCGTAATTTATACATAAAATCCAATGTTTTACGTTAGCCCTTAAATGACGGCCAACTTAGAGTAATTAGATTTCGAAAGAAACAAAACCGAGTTTTGCTTCGGCACTAAAACTTTTTCGGCAATATCAAAAGTACTTTGGCAGTTTTTCTAATCCTTGTATCGTAAACTTTTTGAACAGATCTCAATGTAGTTACGACGAGGGTTTACAAAGCCGTCTATAACCTGTATCATATCATACTATTTTCAAAGGGCCAAAACTTAGTTGGGCCAGAGGCGTTTCTTGATGCGTCAAGCCATTTTCCAATTTTAACTTAGAAAAGCTTAGCTGGCGGTTTGACTCGTCTCCGTGCTGACAACCCCATCGAATTAGGTTGATGTTTCAAAAGATTTTAATTAGAATCTCACTCCTCACTGAATTAATTATCTATTAAGAAATTATTGATGTATATTAATATAATGTCAACATAAATATATTTTACATAAAAACTCGGTTTTAAACAACGATTATATTTATATTGATTCTCGATTTGATTGATTAATTATGATCACACAAATACTTGAAACGTATTAGATAATTAATTAGCGAGAATTTAAACAAAATTTTTAGCATCTGTAAGTTTTCAAACATACAGTTTCTGTCGTACCATACTTACCTCATAACGGTTAGTAGTACCTTAAATTGTTTGAAATAAAAGTCTAGTTCAAAGTGTTCGAAGAATCGGGAAGTCAGTGGCGGTGTGTCATTGTTTAGAGATCTCGGGATCGTCGCTAGAGTCAATATGCGGAACATTTCCTATTACACGCCCACTTCTTCCCGTGAGCTCTTGGATTTATATGGAGTGAATAATATCAAAAATAAATTAATTGTTTTATTTTTCCAAATACTGATATTAACGTTTAATGGCATATCAAATAGGTGTAGACTTAAAAAATTTTAGGTACATTAACTTGATTTAATTTTAAATATTTTTTTGGCCTATTACAATTATCTTGTAATACAACTGAGTAAAACCAGTACATGTAAGTAAAATAAATAGTGAGTAAAATAAAATTATAAGTGCTTTTTGCAGGGACTTGTGTTACTTGAAATTGTAAACTTTACATTACAAATGAGCAGTGGTAGAAACATCTCCAGATGATTACAATTATATTTTTATTCCAACACAATTTGTAATGGAAGCGAAAGGCAGAGACAAGAGAGC
>DWAJ01001096.1:0-24961 GCA_018238005.1 Eurema mandarina
TTACTAAAACTATGAATATTTTTGAATTTCCGTACTACTGGTTGCCTGTAAGAAATCACTAATAGTGATAAGGCCGCCAATTGTCAAAACTTTCTTATGCTGTAAATTTTCATTCTTTCTTTTAGTTATAGGTGTATTATTTTGACAATAAAGAATTTTTATTATTATTATTATTATTATTATTATTAAAATCAGACCTTTTCTATTTCCCATACAAACGTTTATTGAAGCAGTACGAAGCCTGCCGGGTCAGCTAGTTACAAATAATAATAATAATAATAATAATTCCAGTGAAAGACAAATCTTGGCGCAATGGATTCCTCTTTATGCTGTCCGTCTTTTCGATTCACGCGTGGAATGGCGCGTTCGCTTTGCTGACGTACGCGTCCGCCATCTTGGAGACTACTGGAGGCGGTCTCAACATCAGTCCTGAACTCCAAACTATCAGCTTTCCGATCATTATGATCATCGCTTCTTTGACGTTGAGCAATATAGCTGATCGGTGGGGACGAAAGGTATGGATTATGTGCGGAGAATGTTCCCTTTCTCTGAACTAAAGGGCATAACTTCACTCTTAAGCACTTCGTCACTTAAGCAGTCATACTAACAGGCTATTAGGACCCCAATAGTTCAATGCCGAGAAGTTGCCCGATGATTTTTCTAAGCAAATTAATAGCATACAATATTTTTTGTAAACAATTGCCTATTGCATAGAATATTTAGCGATAAGTGCGAACGAATTCCCCGGATACAATTTAGTCCTGACAAAAGCTAAAGATTTGTGTCAGTACAAAATTTAAGAATTTGTCTGAGTCCAAAACTAATTAATTAAATTTGATGAAAATTGGCATGTAGGTCGACTGGACCTTACTACCATTGCTACGGAAATTATGCGGGTACAACCGTGATTTGCATTTAGTTATGAATTCATTTATATATTTATTTCAGCCTCTACATTCGCTTTGCTACGCTCTGAGCGTACTGTCCTTAACGGGGCTGGGAGTAGCTCTTCTTCTTCAGAAGTCTAACTACGTGGTCCCCAAATGGCTACCACTTTCCTGTATGGTGGTAGCCGTAGCTGCATATGCGGGAGGCGTGCGAACTCTCCCTTATATTCTCACTAATGATATTTTTAATTTTCAGGTAAGACAAAGTTTTGAACTCGTAGCACAAATAAGTAAATACTAATTCCTATCAAAAACGCTGATAACCAATTTTTGAACTGGACTTTGACTGTTAACCTTAACAGAATTAATGAATTTACATGTATAAATAAATATTTTGAGCACATTTATACACAGCGCCATCTAGTTCCAAGCTAAGCAGAAGCTTGTGTTATGGCAACTAGATAACGGAATAAATTACATATACATACTTTTCTTTTGTAAATACATAGCAACACCCAGACCCCAGAAAAATACAAATGTAAATTACAAATATATTTTTCCGGTGTGGGGATCGAACCCACGACCCTTCGCGAAGAAAGCAGTTGTGCTACCACTGCGCCAAGCGGTCGTCACAATAGAATACGAAAGTTAATGAGGATGTATATTGTATAGATCCTCTTTCACGGAAACTTATTCCATGGATTTGACTAAAGTTTATCAGATAATTTAGACACTGGATTAACACGAGGATTACCGCTGAAACGGAGACTACGCGGCTAGATGTTAAAATGTAATTATCAACAATAATCTAACGGTTTAGCGTCGAATAAATTTTCAAGTTACATAGTAGATATGCATTATTCTCTACACTTATATTGACTCCCTTACAATCATATGAACTGGAGTTGTCTATACCGCTAGCTGGTAGTTGTCTCACCATTTCGGGAAAGCGATTCTCTGAAGAATCCCGTGAGGAAGACATAGCCTGTTTTTATTGCATTGCACTAGTTAGTGACTGGGTAGACCTTTAGGCATTTCCTACTGTGAAATTCTTTAGAATTATCATACACCACACATTTAAACATCATACGAAGTTCTAAATGCTTCGAAAAGTTGAAAAAAGGTTACAAAGGAAGAATATTTAGCAAATAATGTTTAATTAAGTATAACGTAATATAATTTATACGTACTGATTTTTTGTGTGACTATTATTTGTTATTTATGTAATTTAATGTCAATTTTCCTAATTATATACCATTTTACATTTGTATTTTTTTCAGCCTTTAAGGATATAAATATAAAATGAGTTATGCATTATAAGAGAACATGACACCTGCTCACGAAAATTTGTAAAAACGTTCGTGGATATGGACATTGTAAACACCTGCGGCAACTTATTTGTTGCCTTTTATGAAATACACTTTAAGATAAAATGTCCTTCGAAATATTGTTTTCGGATGAAACTACGACCACATGAAGTTATCATCTATAAAATATAAATAGTCTGAAAATTTTATGAGGAAAAATGGCCAATAAATTATTGTCTCTTATCTCCACTTACATAATATTTAATAAATCCATATTAATAAAATGGTACAAAGAATCATGAGAAAAGGCATGCCTTTTTATTAAGGAATAAAGGAATCAATAAAAAATGATTCAAGATCTTTATCTACGCAGGCTAAGTCAGAGTACGGTTAATACATAATAAATTCAAAACCCAGTTGAATCATTATTGAATATATAAACGAAGGTTATATTACCACAACCTTGTTTAGTAAACACAATTATATAACTGGCGTAAACAAAGCTATATTTTACGCGATACATTTCTTCCGACGTTCAAAGCAAACAATCTCAATTCGCTAGTACCTATACCGACGTTTATTTTGCTCTCCATTTAGAAGCTTACTATCGGTTAGCGATCCTGATTACACGTGTTTAGTCTTAACTTAAAATCTGTTTTAACCGTGTTAGAGTAGAGAGCATCGGTAAGTGTTAACCCTTGTTTCGGTTTAACGTTAAAATGGTTTTTAAATAAACCTTGTCCTTGTTGTCCTTTGTATTTTAAACAGGTATTTAGTAACACAATTTTAAGTACCATTTAAAACGGTTTCAAAATATCACGTGAAAAGCGTATCTTTATAAATTTGTAACAGACTTTATTTTAGATTCCTTTAAAACATTTAAAATATGTAGCTTACCTGCGCTCTGAAGTAGGTACAAAATGAAATCGGCTATTTTACAATAAATATTAGGTGTCTAACTACTAAAGCAATACATAAATATTTAAATTCAATTAACTATTGTATGTAACAACTGACTGAGTCTAATTATTTTACGCAACATTTAAAATAGCCTATAACTTCGTTATTCACACCAAAACTAACGCCTCATAACTGTTATACCTTTAAATCATTTTAATGTAGAATAATAAACCTGTGAGACTTTCAAACTATAACTGTAAATCAAACTATTCACTCTAGGAGTCACGAGAAAATATGATTTAATGACAATATTTTAAACAAAGCGTGTTAATTAATAACGGCAGTCGAATGTGCGTTAACTTTTACTCTGTTCATAAAGGACAGTAAATTAAAATAAATGCGTTGTCTGCAGTCCTCCATTTTGTTAACGGTCGCACGTGGAAATGTAGGACGGGCATGTTGACGAACAAATATTGTACTTTATTCTAATGACACACAGTTCTTAAATATATAACAATAACTATGTAGTCCTATGATAAAACGATTACAGTCTACAGTTCAGATTTTGAGCTCTTAATGAGAATAAATGGACATAAAATACTTGATGTTTACAAATTATATTTTAAAAAATGTGTATTTGTGTTAGTTAAAAAAATTCAATGCGCACAAATGTAATTATTCTAAATTAATTCAACTACATTAGTACATTTGTTAATTACATTCGTGTCGAGCCATAGCGTTAGTAATAAATAATCCAAATCCGCTGCACCTGTAGCTTAAAAATCGTTCCAAATCATAAATTAGGGGAATCCGGAAAATCGATAAACGGGTGCGTTCAACACTAGACGGCATGGCGTCGCCAATTCAACCCGGCCAAGAAGGGACGGCGCCTATTACCCCCGGACCCACCTACATTACACCTCTCATTCCTTTCGGCAAGGTTCGCTATGACTTGAGTGTGACGAACTGACGTCTCACATAAATTCTACCTTCTCAAGTACCGGCCCTAATTAAGCTGAGTTACTTCAAAAATTTCTGAATTATACGCCCGCGATCCACAAATTCTAACAACGGCTACTCCAGCTGTGATGTGAACTGGATTTGCAGAGTTATTTCAGAGAGCGTCTTGTGGATATTTCAGTTGATAAACAAAGAAAAAACTTTAAGTTGACCTCTTCAGCGTCTTGAAGAATATCTTACTAAGTTAAGAAAAACAACAAACAATTATTTTTTGTCAAAGACCGACGCGACAGCCTGCGTGGAATAGGTAGTTGTGTTTTTAAATACTTTGAACCTGTACTTTACCACATTTAATGTTATTGCTATAAAAGATGCCATTGGCTGCCTTTGGATAAACCCTTCAGTCAAGAATCAACATTGAAGATTAGATATTTTTGGTACAGTGGTTTCTATATGAAAGCATTATATAAAGATATTCATAATAACGGATATTACCTATTCTACGAAAAGTGTAAAAAGCTAATATTCGCTAACCGAACTAAGTACGGTCATGGCTACATTTCCGCTTCGCACAATCGATAACAATATTTTCCGGCAACGCGACAGAATGAGCGGGGAAGTGACAGCCAACTACGGGCGAGATATTTCATTACGATAAACTTTCAACTCGACTTCACCGTGTCCGCTGCACTGGGGACGATCTATCAATTGGTCAGATTAACAATGTAACGTTCAATATTTCGATACGGTTGACTGCAACTAATGAGCGCCATGAATGCACAATTGCGACGAAAATTCGATTTGAAACTACAGTTACAGTTACCTGAACATTATATACCTATAAGAACACACAGTGAACGCTTTTGTGGAATGTACCTAAATGTATTTTTAATGCATTTTGATCTTCAAAAGCTGAATTGAACCAATTTGCGTAATAAGTTAGTAGATATAAAATGGCTTTAAAAGCACAACTTGTAAAAAACTTGGTCTCACAACGCAGTGTTTCTAGCGAAAAAGTTATGAAAATTATTTAATTTATTAACTCAATACCTGAGAGACTTTCAGTCTCAAGTTGTAACGTAATTAGCTAAAGTAATAACATATTAGGGTCCATATGTAGATATTTAAAGAAGTATTTTCCTTTTTATTAAACTTGGCCATAAAAATTAAAAGTTCCATAGATATACATAATATCTGAATTTAACTGTTGAAACTCATTACCTAAAGTATGCTAACCGCATATTTGACATCGACGAGTTATTTGGGCTACAAACGACGTACCTACCTACAAGTATATTTTAAAATAATTGATTTACACATAAAATAAAAAATATATTGTAGTGTCTACACAATATTTCCGTCATCGGTCTTTCAACATTAAATAAATGACCAAAAAAAATAACACACCAATGCGAACAATTATAGTAACATTTTATCCAACCCTTGCATTAGTGAACCCTCTCAAAGTGAACGAAATAAGTGATGGCAAAAGATTTTCAACATCTGCTCCCTCACTCTATAAATCTATATAAATGTATATATTTATTTTTTTATGGAAATGGAAAGTTTGAAAAAGAAATCGAGATGAAATATCTTTTAATGTCTGACTCTTAGATCTGACTATATTCTACTGACTATATAGGATCAATTTAAATGTTGCAAACTTTCACAAATAAAACAATATTTTGTTATTGACAATAATCATAAAACATTAATAAAATAGCATCTCAATCGCTGATCTCACCAAACTTCAAAATTTAATTTCAACTTTAAAACTTAATCTTCTTGAAAAGGGGTAAACGTAAAATAAAACATTTAAATTTATCATTGCGGCAGTTATAAAAAAATCACCCCGAAAGCTGGCAACTCACAATCCAATTACCGAAGCGAAACTCTGAAAATTCTAAACCGATTATAGAGAATTGAAAACATTAAGTACTTTACGGACTTTTGGCCTCTTGCACGACATCGACCCCTATTGCTAAAATCACTAGATGCTTTATAGTGTAGCACGAAATTTGATTACAAAGTCATAGAATTTAGATCGAAATTATTTACGCAAAATTCTTATTTTGCGAGCTTCGCAAAGAAAGTACTGATTAAGAAAGTTTGATAAGTCGTTTTGCCAAACACCATTTCCGTGAATTATATATTTAAATTGGATTCTACATAATTTTTTTCTCTACTAAATTCATGCAAACAACGTAATCAAAAGTCTTGCACGTAGATTGTTTGTCTGTTCGACCAACGAAAATACCTCAGTACATACATACTGTTTTGTTATTTAATACGCAAAAAGCAAGATGCGGAGGGTCCTGTTCGCGAATCGGAACACGACACTAAGATATTTCTCGGAAACCTTGCTTTGGTCTTCCACCTTGCATTAATTAAAGAATGCGCCGATGCGATCATACGGTATCATATATTATCGGTGAAACCGAAGAAAGCCTTACGTGTAATTAAAACGTAAATCATTCAATGACACAACACTGAAAAATAAATAAAGGTTTCAACATTATCCCAGAATAAAGTTCCTTCATTCGTTCGATTTTATTAAGGAAATTAAAAACTTTAAAAACATGTACCTAATTTTATTTAAACCTAAACTCTAACTGTGTAGCTAACACAGCGATGGCAATAATTAAATGGATTGAAAATAATAATATTGAATACATAAGTTTGGTTTAGTTATATGAAAAGAAGAATTTATTTCATGTCTCAATGTTACGAAAGAGCATAAAACACGTTATCTTTAGTTTTCACTAAACGAGCATTATTTTTATAGCTGGAAACATTGAATATATGCACGCTACCTCATCACCGTAAACGCGCGTATCGTCGTAATGGCGGGCAGACTTCTCGTTTGTTGTTTTTATTTTATTAAGACAAATGCTACGTTATCATCATTGTATGGCTCCTATTGTCTGACATTTTTGCGTTTCTTATTTTTATATGCCCTTGTATTATTTTATGCGTATTAAATGTACCGAAAACCAACATTTCGAGTGTGCCTTTTTTGGTTTTTCAGTATGACAATACTTATTACTCTCATGCCAGCTATACAGACTATGGTCTCCCTGTCAAGATACTAGTTGCGCGGTTAAACCGGAATTAGCCAGGAATGCCGTCACCGATGAGAACATAAGATCGGTATTTTTTTTTAGTAGATGAATAGTGTGGAGTAGATGGCTGTTATCTTTTCTATTAATCGGCTTTTTATCGTTTCTGTTAATTTTAATATTTTTAAATACATAATATGTTTTTCGAATCATATTTTAATCTAGTTACCTATAACGTTACAAAATTCGCTCTAAGGTCATCTCATCCTTTTTAACCTTGACTCAATATTATTTCTATTACTAAAAACTGTTTGAAATTGAACCATTTCGTCGGCGTCTATCTGATAAATACAAACATAGAAATGTGGAAATTACGCTTTTATTTTATTTTTATTTGTCAATTGGTGCCATTAGTTAATTAATTTATGTCTTACAATACATAATATATAAGAAACTATGTACGTTTATACATATAATATCTACTAAATGTTGTACACGGGTCGCAAAGCGGTCGGTCTTCGGTCGTGATCTTGAACCGAGGGCAGCCTATTGTCTACGTGTGCTGTGAAACCAGATTTGATATTACTTGGAAATACGGTAAAACATTCATATTATCTATCCTCACTTTAATACATTACCTGTATAATATGTATTTAGTCAACTTTTATTAAGTTTCTTCTCTTTTTTTGTTTACCTTCGTACGCGTATTGTTACGTTCCAAATTCAATGTAAGTATTTCCTATGACAATGAACAAGGTCAAATTCGCAACGCAAAAACGAGAACTACCTACATTAAAGACTTGGTGAAATATATTTTTATTAATCAAATAAAATATAAATTGATATTAGCTAAGAAACAATTAACAATAGCTCGATTATATACGATAATAGCAAAGGCAAATATCAAAACAAACGCATCAATATTCGACGGTATAGAAGATAATAGTTATTCACAATTCACATCATTGTGAAACCTATCTTTGAATTTAAAACGGCTAAGCTGTCCAGGCTTTCAAACACACATTGTTAACGGCGAGTAGACAAAACACCGCATTGTTACACAGTAGCTAGATGGCCGAAGAGTTGGACAACCTCGTGACTCACGAAGCGAATTTAATCAGCCGGGAAAGACGCAAACGCCTATTATTTGTCCAACATGACCCCATGATGCAATATCGAAACTCTGGAGCTGCAATACTCTTTTTTATGATTAATAAGCAGGCATTTGCACCGTAAGCGCAACTGATGCTGGCTAAAAGGTGTCATGTCTGCTTAGGAGGCCAAATTACCCTAACCATAAAGATATCCAAATCTCAGTCATAATATACTATTACATATGTATATTATGATTTATGGTAATACTTGCAGTATTACCATAATAATAATTGGTAAAGGTAAAGGACAAAATACTTAATTCAATCTTACTCATATTTACATACATATTACGGTTTATGTCACGTCGAAACAAATATAATTTACTAAACTTTTTTATCTAAAATATAAATCTATTTTTCTATAGATCCTACTGATGCGATTATTAAATTTGATCAATTAATATTAAGTTGTCTATTAATAGTGAGTATTACGGAATTCATTAATAAAGAGCATACAGATAATTTAAATATTACGAATATAAAACCTGTTTTGCATCTGATATTAGAAAAATGTTTAGGTGAAGGTCGATAAGACAAGTAGGAATCGTAAGGTCGACGCATGACGTCACTTCCTGACTTAACGCATTCATGAAGAATTCTAGACGATAAATGAAAAGATAAGCATATCGGTAATTCTACATTTTAGACCGATATAATTAGTGGTCATAAGGGATACTATTGTTGCCAGCACGGCGGGTTTATGGCAGAATGTTGCAAGTCTTAAGGCGAGTAATCAAAGTAAAGGCTCTTAATGTGAGTATACAATGCACTAATAAAATAAATAAATAAATAAAATAAAATAAAAAAGCCTTTTATTTCCTACAAAATAATTTTTACATATAGTTTTATACATTCACTTATTTTTAAACATTTTTAAACTAATCCGAGTACAAAATTCTGTAAATGTTTATTTCTTGTAATTATGTACCTAATTTACTGTTTTGTTTACTAGCATTAGTATATTTGTTTTGACACTTTATACTATTTAAACTAATAAAATAAACAACTGCAATTTAAAAGCCAGTGTCTTCTTAATCCCGGACAAAAGATTTAGAACAGTCAGGACAGGTAAGTTTTTCACCTTTCCTTCATCACCTACAAGGGAAGCGGTAAATCAATTACGTCTGCTATTTGTAAAATTTTCAAGATATTGATAAAGAATAATTTCGCGTTAATGCAGTTAAAATGCGCACCATAAACTCGCCGCTTGGCTTCCATTTTACTGCATCGCGATCGATCTAATTCCCGGTGCCAACTAGAAGACACCAGACCTCGATGAATATTCATTGCGGATAATTACAATTTATTTAATACATCAGAATGCGCTTCACTCATCAAAAATTTTCTCTCGAGTCGCGAATACATAATTTTTACTGCAATGCAGAATGTTGACAAGCAACAGGTTTTAATAATACTTCATGTGGAGATGTTTGCTTTTATGAATATTTAATACTGTTGCATATTTATTTTAAATGTAAGTATTATATCTTCTACTTGAAATGTTCATAATTCCTTGCGTAAGTTTATAAATATTATTCTCCTTCATGATACGATACGGGATGATATACTTATTTGAAATACTTAATATATTTTCTTATTAGTTTATTTACTGGGATGTAAATCACTTGCACTTAATTAGTCATTTAAGTATGTAAATGCGTTGTCTGATCTGATTCTAATAAACCAACCGTTAACACTAAACGATGTCATACTTAATAATATAATTTCTGAAGTGTGGGAAAATTGCGACAAGAATCTAATTTAATGCACAATATTTACCATGCGAACGAGTATGACGTGGATAAATGGAGTATACTTATAGAGCAAGCACTTAAATTTACTCTTTACAGCTTACTAACTAACTTGATATGAAATTAATAAACTGGAAAATATAATTCAAATACCGTTGCAAATACATATTTAATTTGTTATTTAGCATTCACGTGAATTGATTGAATTTTATAAGTTAGTTATACTGAAAAAAGGATGACATACCTACCCATATATAACAAAAACTGTGGAAACCATTGCATCAAGCTCAATTAAGTTTATATATTTTAGACAACTCTTAGGTTTCATATTAGTTCAATAAATAAATTACGAACCATCTTTTTTTTTTAATTTAGGGGTACTTTTGTATAGCACATCCCTTTAACCGTACATGAGCAGCAAATGACACGAGAGCTAAATCTCTTTGTCGCTTCCAATCTGAGCCCCAAACGAGCACACAATATTCTCAAACTCAAGCCATATCAAGTGCGCTCCAGATAAATGGATCACGTTACTTGATTAACCGGCACGCATCCCTTCCCCTCATCACCCCTGGGAATATTTAAATGGGCCCTGAATATATCACACCACCCTCAGGAGGCAAACGAGCGAATAACCCTGTAGATTTGCTTACCTGCGCTTTAGATCGCGAATTTAAATGACTTTATCTTAATTAAACCCCAAAACAACAGTGAATAACAGTGATTAACGTAAATTAATTACTTTTAGATATTGATTTAATTAGCTTTATATGTTTTATATTAATTAAGGAAATTAGCTCAATATGCAACTACAAAAAAAACCTATTTAAAAATACTTTCGTATTTAGACGTAGTTTCTTTTTTATTATCAACTTGCCATTTTAATGTTGTCAAAGAACAACTCTATACGCAATTTGGGGAATGAAATATATTGATGTCACGTGCAATTTAGAGCAACAATTTGTAGCAGACGTGCGAGCTAAATCAACATGGCAATCACGCGCGGCGCCACATACAGATAATGTATCGAATATCAGCATTCAGAGCATCCCCGCCACCTTCACGCGCATTGTTACACTCATTGATTTCTCACGGAACTTCGTAACATCAAAGGAACGTCTTATTGAATTCACAAAATCGTCATATGAAATTACTTTATATGATTCTACCGAAAATTTCATCTAACTCGGACGATCCTTGATCAAAGATAAGCAACTGACTAGAAACTTCAACCTGGTATCACCCAAAGTAATTCCATTAGCAGCAAATTAAATAGTTTTTCGTGCTTCGTAACGTATTACAATTATTTTGGCAGGACTTCATTGCATTAACAAACCGGAGGGCTTTTAACTAATAATATTTAAAAAATATATAAATTACCTATTGCGAGACGACTTATATATAATATATACTGTAACTTTAAATTCATAAAACGACTGTTTACTTTTAAAGCTAACACAACAACTTAATATATTTTATTTTCAAGATGATTTTTTGTGAGATTTTATAAATAAATTAAAATGCATGCATTAAGATGGCATAAAACTACGAAAATTTTATTGACAAAAATACATACACATTGGCCTTATCGCTAGAAACCGGCATCTTCCAGGCATCAAAGCCGATAAGAAAAAGTTAATTATTGTAGATATAACTAAACCAGAATAATAAACCAGAAACATTTCAGTATGTGGTCGTTACTTTAAATTAAAAACAAATAAAGTCGTTTAAATTCATCCAAAGTCTTTGTTCACTTTATTAAACTAACACATCAACAAAATTTATTTTATTTTCTAGATGAATTTTGATTAAAACATTAAAATGCATGAGCGAGATACCGTAAACGAGATCATTAATAAATCCATCCACTAAAAACATCTCGACAAGGACCTCTAGCTCATTCAAAAGATCGAGTGGCAAAAAAACTAGAGCAATGAACTGAAGGCACGTAGTTTCCTCATCTATTCCCCAGGCACGTAGGAGCATCTAAACTACCGCTCATTGTCAATATTGGAGTATTCTGAACCACTGGCAAAATCAATAGACATTATCGGATATATTTATTAGAATGTTTTCAATGTTTAAAAGTTTACAACGATTTAAAACTCATTCTTAAATGACTAATAGCGTCGAATGAACAGTTGTGTAGAACTGTAGAACACACACGGTAAAGTGCAAGGATACGGAGTGCATCGCCGATAAACCGGAGATGAAAGCGACTGTTTATTTGATTTTCTGCCGCTACGTACTGCCATATTAACTAAGCTCGAACATTGATCTCAAAGCCTTGTGTTAGCAATTCTACATGTTAAGTTTTAGGCCGTTTGTTAGCAACACGCTATAGTAAACAATTAGCATTTTAAATAAATGTAATTAGAACAAAGACTAGACATTGAGTGCTTTTTGTAACATACTATCAACCTTAGGTCATTTATAACTTGACGACCATAATATTCATACGATATATCATTCACCTTCTTGCATATTATTACAACAAATGGATAATCGTCGCCACACATGTCGTAATCAATAAACCATAAATCTTCAGTTTCAATCTCCAGCATCGACCTCCCAATGAGACCTGATGTAAGAAAATATTAGAAAATTTGCAAACTGTCTTCATACTCATCTAGTGCCAACGTGTATGGCGAATGGATGTGAAGCGTAAGCTATAATTACCAAGATAAGAAGTAGGATTAAGTTAATGCCTCTATGAGAGCTTCACAATAATCTCTATAAATGGATAACATTTTGCTTTCTTTGTGAAGAAGTAGAAAAGTATCAGGAAAACCTATTGTCATTAGCTTTGGCCACAGTCGTCGACCTGGAATCGATGTGTTGGTTTCGTAACAAGTCATTTCAGCTCGTCCCATCGAACATTGTCGGATTACGTTTATAGACCATTTGTATGGGCTGTATCTGCTACGCTTAATGATTTCGGACGTTTCTCGCTTCTCTATTTCGAGACGGACATAATAACTTTTTATTGGAGCCCATTTCTATTGTAAGCGTGATTGTTACACAAGTATGATTAACTGGCATCTTTTAGTTTACTGTTGCATCAAGACACAAATCGAGTAGGTATATAGAGCCAAGTATGGTGGACTATTTAATTAAACTTTATTCGATACAATGAATAAAATCCAATACCAGGATACTATAGATAACCATATTATGTAAATTATGAATTCTTGATATAAATGCATATATTTTAATTGTATGCAAGCAATCATACATTTTATATGCAAGTTATACTAAAGCCACATAACAATGAATATAATTTACCAGAAACCGTTCAGATACAACATAAATATGCGATTACATACAGATTAACTTAATGTCTTTTTACATATCAATATTGTTTTTAATTTATATTTTGTACGCCATACGCCTTATCAAACTTCGTTTATTTTACATTTCTTATCTTCGACCGTGACCTGGTCAGTTTTTCACACTACTTATTATCAAAAAGTTAATAACTTCTAACGGAATTTTACATTTAAATAACCTTAATGCAGTCGAAGAATAAAACAACGCAAACAAGCATACAGACCGTTTATTTTTCTCATGCCGGCTAGACCTCTACTGCACCGCCAAAATCCTGTCCTCAGTAAGTAGCGCCAACAACAAAACACATAGACTCAACACTTACAAATTGCACTAATCACTTAGTTTAAACTTTTGCTGCTCTTCAACACTTAAATTGCCGAGTTGTTTAGAAATACATAGGTGAGAAAACAAGTATAGTTTATCACGCTACAAAGTACACCCACGCAACCATGTTGCGACGCGCGTCAACGCCGCGTGACTGCAGGCGTGTCGCCGGCTGACACATTGGCGCTGTAGTGCGGCGCTTGCATCAAACTCTGTTAATACTGCTTTTGATCACAGATGGCGCTGCACACAATAACGTGATACTTGTTTACATGCTGCATCTGAGATTTTTAATCGGAATATATAAGGAAGTATGTTGTCTGAGAAGGATATTAGGGTCAGAAAAAAATCATTTTGCATAAAAAATCTTATAAATTGAAATGCATTTTAATATCACACATGAATAATGATAATAATATATTTTACATACCTTAAACACGTCCAATATCTGAGAAAAAATTGGTTTTCACACTAGGATAGTACAATTTTCTTACATTTAACACTAATTTCAACTTAGACACTTCACTATTAGTACAAACAATTCAGACGTAAGAAACCACACTTTATATTTACAATGTGTAATAGATCAACCCTTTACAGGCCGGGTGTATGCAACACACACATACAATTTATCCAGTTACTAATTACTTTCAGTGTCTGTGGGTTTTTCACAGCGTACTATAACAACATGAAAGCTGTAAAAGCTAAGAACAGTTCACAGTGAATAGCGACCGATAACACTATCCATCACCCCATTATCTACACGCCATGAAGTTAGCTACGAAAGCGCACGTCAAAATATACCATAAATAAAACCATCCGGCGGGGTGTACCACCCCATCTCCCGTATTCGATCCACGATGGCGTTACCAAAAATGATACTTTGAATTGAAATTTGAAATTTCAAGTGTCCCCGACGATTAAATCGATGCCGGCCGGCTTTAGCGTGCGTTAACGGACGACTATCGTATTCTTTGAGCTATCGTCGGCGCCACGCAGAGGGGGCGGTGCCTCTTATAAAACCCGTATTACAATACGCTAAATCGTCTCCAGCCCTCTTCGACTACGGTCGCTACGCGGAACTTATCCATTCTCATTTCTCAAGTACCAAGTGAGACGTTACGATTGAGGGTAGGTACTTGTAATTAAACATTTGTAGATATTTCAATAAAATACTAACAATAAAAAATCGCCATATATAATTTTTAAAAGAAACAACAAAAACAATTATTAAAAGTAATAAAAAGACTTTTCTACAAAATAATCCTAGGAGTAAAGTTAACAATTTGATTTTATAATATATTATTTTAAGCAAACAAATTGAGAAACTCTTGTCGACGAAGATACGTCGTCATGCGAAGAAAAAGAAGAGCGACAATTTTTCCGCTTCATATCCCTCTGTACATTTCATTACTTCCGCTATTTGTGGATATGAATCGGCAAGGCTCGGGTAGAATCGCGCGCCCTCGGATTAGTCCGCGCGACTAATCGATAGTCAGGCATGCTACCAACTCGCTACGCTACGTTATACCTACTACGAATCCACAAACGTAGCTTACTACAATTATTACCCGTCGGAATTGAAAAGCAAGTTTAAGCTCGTGTTACGATAGCTTTGTTTCAAACATTTATAATTGCTCCATTACATGAAGTTGCAGTGGCTGTAAACAATAATATTGTAGTAAACGTTTTGTAGAGTTGCAAACTTTAGTAACATAATTAGCTTTTGATCGTGTGATGTTCTGGACGGGGTGGTTTAGCAATTGTACAAATTGCATAAATACATGTAATAAATTGTATAGAAGGAGCAAATAAAAATTGAACTGTCGGGTGCGTTGACCGCTTTAGTTAGGGGAACATTTTATGTTCTTACAATTACGTCACCTATAATACACATGTTACGGTTAACAACAGCCTAAGGCATTAATAATATATTTTTTTCTTCGAATAAAACTAAAAAGATATCTTAATGTGTCCATTTCTAGCTGCGTTAAACCCGATCGCCTATTCGCCATATTTATTTTATTTTATAATATTTCGAATATTTAATTTCCATACGAACTTTTTACCTATTTCAATCCCGTTTTATCTTTAAATGGAAGCCTATGTCTACACTATGATCATGTCGTCATTCTGCAGTTATAATTCGTTTAAATTGGCCTTAGTGGTTTAGGCGTTGATAATTGATATGTAACAGACGGTCAGACCAAAGTTACTTTGTAATAAGGAGTATTAATAAAGTATCTAACCATCCCAAATACCTAAATTACATATACACTTTGAATACGATGCACAATAGATACAACATTAAAGACAAAAATTATAACTTTATTTCAATTTATTCATAATATGTCTACTCATTATAATCGATTAAAAAAAGCATTATTCAAGCCATTCATCACATTCCGTCAGTTTTGCCTGTCCCACTCACTACACTCTTGAAGTTGCCGATATATAAAAGACTAGGCGTATTCCGCGGTTTAGAACCCGAATGGTTTATCGCTTTTTCAACATCTATTATTATAGTAAAATAAATTATTTATAAAATGAATTGTTTAATTAATTAATATTTTTATTTACTACAGATGAAAAAAGAAAGTATAATACGTATTTAACATACCGCCGTTTGAAATTCTACGAAAAAATTACAAAAGTAACTTAAGTATTTTAAATACCTTCGAAAAGGGTCAGTTTTGTGAAATTATAAATAAACTATTTGTAACTGATGCGAACAACAATTTAATGAAATACCGATATATAAAATTATATAGGTACCTACCAATAAACAAGCAAAAGGTAAGGATTATCGTATAAAACGTTGTAACTAAAAAATGTAGTATGTATTACAGTATTGGAAAATATCCCTATTATTATTAAATGTGTACTTACCCATTTGTTAGCCTTAATTTGTATAAATTATTGTAATATTAACCTATACGTTTTTACAAAAAAAACCTATTACTTTTTTTAAATACTTTTCCCAGAAACACGTTACGCGTACACAAAATTTGTGAAAAAGAAATCATCGTTAGTAAATTTTCAAAATACATAGTTATAGTTCAATATAATTTTACGCATAAGTTTTAGTAAAAATAGTAGGCAATTAATATTACAATACCCGCCATAAAAAGTTAAGACAGTAATTGTCATTTTACAAACGTCACTTTTTTCAAGTACATATTGATGGATTGCAGTCTTCCTCATTTTACTTAACATAAAAATGCATATCACATGCTGAGAAAACTAAAAAATACTCGTAGAGGCTTAAAAAAATTCGCTGACTCTATTTTATAATGAATAAGAATACGATGTTATTGATCCCGAGCCTGATCTTATCGACCCATCATCAGTTTATTTATTCTGCAAAATAATATATATAAAACCACAAATTTAATAAAAGTAAGCATAAATTTATTAAATAATTATCATATGACGATATTCTGGAAAGTTACAGGAATAAATTTCTTTATTGCAATTTTTTAGGGATTTTAAATGTTAAAGTTCTCTGCTTTTTACATATATTATCTCATACCTAGTTCCATTTAATATTTAAATTCTAATTATATTTTATTGTTTTTACAGGCGACACTTGATGCTGCAAAGTATGAGACGTCTCACGTCAGACGGTTGTCAATTCGTTGACAGTTAGGTATCTAATGTCGAAAATCGAGATGTGTATTAAGTTAATATAGAAAAAATAGAATAATTTAAAAACAATATTGTTTGAAAGTGTTAGTGTGTTTATATGCGTGTTTATTTTCCTTCATGATGATTTTTAACATAAAATTATGAGCAACTTTAATATAATATCGTAAGAAATCTTTTAAAATTTCGTTTCCTCCCTATATCCCTTTGAAAGTTTATCAATCATGTTTTAATTTTATAGCGGGGAGGAACTCGTGAGAAAAGGCCTTACTGGGCATGAAGCTAGTTTACCAGAGGTGGGTTTAAAGGATGTTGTGCCAAACGGATCTTGGTTGGAACAAAAACAAATTCAGTCTGCCTTGGAAACTAAGAAGGGACTTATTGAAATTGAACGCATCGAGAAAATGTAATTTTTTTGTTTCATGGTTTACTTGTACTTTATGATTGAAATGTTGTAAAATAAGAAGTCAATATAAATTTATCTTTACAGTGGTTCTATAAGTCAAGCGGAATGGAAAAAAGATCTTAACCTAGCTGAAGTAACGCAAAAAGTTGGAGGATATTGGAAATTTCTTGGACACAATGTCGGATCCATACTTTACCTAAATCCTGAAGAAGCTCTGTACCTCATGGAAATTGTATGTACCTGTAGTTAACTTATTCATAAGGTGTATACATATTATGTTTAATAAAACAAGATATTCATTGAACAAGTCCATGTTCATTTGTTAAGTAGCATGTGACATTATTTGCAACCTTTGTGATTGTACAAAAATAGGAAATACCCTGCTAATATGATTCTTATCAGTATAATTGTCAATTTCCTTAAAACAGCTCAAATATTTTTCTTGTGTTTTCTGTCTAACTGTAATGGTGGAAAAAATAATAAAGTAGAATAAGCTATTTGACTCTGTATAACAAAAGTTAATCCAATACAACCCTAATCACTATATATAATTCGAGGTATACTGGATCTTTGTGGCTACTGTCACAGCCCACCTAGCCACTAAGCCTTACTAGGCTTTGCTTTAAAATTAATGAAAGTCAATAATAGGTATGAATATATTTCCAAAACTATGCTTTACAATTAGAACCCAAAACCCTAATCTGACCCTGATCAAAGTTACTGTTTTGTATGTAACCACTTTAACAACTTTTAAAATTTAAAACTATGATATATGAACAGATTTTCTTCTAACATTAACAATCTTTCAATTGATTCAAGGTTTCCCCAGACTTTCTTTAAATAAGTTGCATAGCCTTTTTATTATTATAACTGTTACTCTTAAACCCTTCCTTTGACTAGTATAATCTTTAAACATTTATTATGATATATATACTTTTAATAGCTTGTATCTAATTTTACTTTAAACATTTCAGAACTGTCTATTGCTAAAATTAGATGGAGTTAAGGTGTCCTTGCAACAAGCTTATTCATTACTATTACAAGAAAATATATCTCTTTTAAAATATAAAGTATATGCATCTTTGAGTAGAATCGGGTACAAAGTGTTTAGATACAAACCCAATATAAAAACTGAAAAACAATCAAAGTCTACAGAAAATATTAATAATAAGAATAATATTGATAAAACTCCTGTAGAGGAAGTCAAATCTCAAAATTTAGATGATCTTGAAGGAAACCAATCATCTACAGGTGAGGACTGTAAACAGATAGAAGAAATTGATATTGTAAAAAACCATGTTCAATCATACAACACTGTATATAAAAGCTACCAAGACAAACTTGTTGAATTAAAACACAGAAAGTTAAAACAATGTAAAAGTGTCACAAATTTCTTTGACACTATTCCAGATCTCATAGAAAAATGCACTTTTACATTAAAAGTTCCTGAAGCTATATATGTTCCAGAGAATATGTGCCTTAAAGAATCTTACACGGTAAATTTGAAAAATTCCCAAAAAAGAACTAGAACAGCAAGTAACTCATATTCCTATAGTTCCAGTGATGAACCTAATGGCAACCATGTTAAAAGGCTAAAAGCCTCCAATACTGAAGCATCCACTTCAAATTTGATAGCTTACAGAAGAAATTCTGCACAGAATTTAAATTACCAAAACAGACCATTTTACTCTTTAAGACCTCAGTCAAGCTTAAATTTCTTCAATATTAATATGTTATTCCAGAGACCCTTGGCTCATCAAATATTTTTTTCGTCTCCATTTCAAAATTTTGGACCACAAATTTTTGAAAGGCCAGTTTTCCTCAATTATTCCCTTAATATGAATAGGTGGAATAGATTCCCAACAATGATACATTCTAATAATAGAAAAATGTTTTTAAGCAAAATAAAACAACTAGCCCAAAGGCTTAAGATGCTTTTGGCAAAAGGTAATTTTAATCAGCAAAGTGTACAGGCATTGCAAAGCCTTATAAATACATACAATACAAGATACAAATCAAATATGAGACTTGGTCCCTGTTTTGAAATAATCAGTGGTTATCCCGTAGTTGAAACTATTGAATTAGACTTAGATGATGATGAGCCACAGAATAAAAAAAGAAAAGAGAATAATAAAACACTTGAGACCAATCTGGAATCCGTCAAGCAAATGGCACATGAATTAAAGAATATTGAAATGTTTGGAAAATCAACAGCAAAGCATAGAAGAACATTTTCAAAATTACTTAAGACTTTTAACAGGTGTTACAATGTCGATTATTACTTAGACCCTTCTTTCGAGTTAAAAGATAAAAGGCATATTACTCTAGACTCATCATCTGATACAGACTGTATAATACAAGAAGATGTAATTGAAAAACCTCAAACTAGGCATAAAAAGACTAAAAAGTTAAAAAATCCATTCAATATTTTAAAACGACTCTCTGAGAAACGAGATGCTATGAATGATGGAGCGTCTTGTAGTAGTCATAATAACAATGAGGTAAGTAATAGTAATCATAGTGAATTAATCAAGAATAATTTTTCAAAAAATTGGATTCCTAATGAGATTGAATTTGGAAGAGTTGAATTAGCAAGGAACCATATTCCAGACCCATTATTTGATATGAAAAAATCAGTACTACTTTATGATTTCGCAAAGTTTAAAAAATTCGAAAATTGGTTAGGATTGAAAATAAGTTTTTTGGAGAGTTTAAAAGAAACAATAGCAGAATTTCATGAGAATGCTTCTGTTTGCCAAAATGATTTTGATATGGAGTGCTTAGTGAAACCTCAAGATTGCCATAGTACAGGATCTATTTTGGAAAAACTACGAATAATACAAACCAATCAAGACACTGTAGAAAAAGCGACCCTAAGCATTGATTTTGATGTTTATAACCGAGATGTGGTCAATTTTAGGAAAACTGACCCACCAACACCTCACTTCAGAATTATTTGTTTAGAGTAAGTAATATTCAATATGAATTCTAATGTTATCGATTTTAAATTTTACTTTCTGGACATTACTTGTAACGTAACTTTAAACACCTAAACTGAGTCCAATATGAACTCATTAGGAGTTTTAAAATCATATTTATATAGTGAATAAAAGATTTATAGAGGTATAGAGTATACAAATAAAATCAATCATAGGTCTAACGTGATGAATTCGTGTCTATATTAGGCACACTGTTGATATTAAAAGTCAAGATATCTAAATGTATATAATATTGGCGTTTCTCTTTCAATCACGAGTGCGTCCAGCTCCTCTTACTCCTTCTTAGTATAAAAAAATGAAGATGCAGCCAAGTATATTATTTATGCTTTCTATATCTCCATAAACTTAATGTATGATAATGTCACATACCTAATAAAAATTTTGTCTTCCAGGGAATCACAAACCATACCATCAGCAGCGGAAATAGAAACTCTATACTCTAAATACAGTCAGAATATACCAATTGTCTTTGCTTTAGTCAGCATAAGCTCCATTTCATATCTGCAAATTAAACCTATGCAAACTCCAGTACATTCTAGCAATATTTGATATATTTTATGGACTATAAATCTGCTATAGATTTCTATGGTGTAACTTTTGTAAATGTAAGATTATAAATGTATATTAACACATAGTTATGTGTAAAAAATATTCCTTATGAGGGAGCTATATTTATCAGTTTTAATTTATAAAAAAAATCTGTTTTTTTATTTATTTAGTCCATTAGGAACTGCTGAAATAGCTATTACAAGGGCAAATGGTGTGTTTTCAAAAATGCCTCTACACTGTTGGTTTTGTAAGAAAAATAAAAAAGGAAGAAATGTATATTCTTAAAAATAAAACAAATGAATACATATGTTTAATCCTTTTGTTTTTTTAGCTTTATAACATAGCAAATAGCTTAATGACCTTACCTAGTTTTCGAATTACATTGCCGAATTATCCTAAAGGTAATTGGAACGTAAAAATTGAGTGTTTTATTGTATTGTATAATGCGCTATAATGCTTGACTTGGAAAACTAGGTTAATAACGTACAAATACGAATAAATAACATTATAAACACGAAATTTTATATGTCTGGAAGTACTCTTACCGAAAACCTAATTAAACATTAACATGTTTATTTATTGCTATAATTAGCATTAGCATATTTATAACAGTATAGTACGCGTCACGAATCTTTAGCGCTGAACGAAACCTGCGCAGAAGTCAAAAATAAGGTATCGAGGTAGCGGCGCAGCGCGCGGGGCGCGTGAGTGTCGGGTGCGCGAGCGTTGATTGGTTGTCCCAGTCGTGTTGTCTTTCTCGCACCGATACGTCAATTACAAGCGCGATTCTACCGATGCGCAGCTATTCTCGTCAATCGCTAAACATAAATGACGCGTACTATACTAGCATAGAATATGCGTCGTCTACTAACGTAAAATGCAGAATGCGACGAATTTGAGGATGGTCAATATGAATAGGAAAAATCAATAAACACAATATTTCTATTAGGATTTATTGTTTGATCGATGTGTATGCGGTAGGTAGATATAAATTAAAAATGTTACATTTGCTTTCAAAATGCTTATTGTACCCATAAAAATGATTAAATAATATACCTACCTACTTACAACTACTTAAACTAGGTACACTTTGCAAGTATTTTCCCATTCCTTACCTTAACTTGCCTTACAATTTCTAAAATAATTAATAATCGTATTAATAGACATATTTTCTTCGTTTCCATACACAACCATTGCTTGTTTATTCACATAATTTGTAATTACTTTAAAAGGCATTAACTTTCGCACTTGCATCATAACTACATACATAAATATTCCTCAACAGAACTGGGTAAACTGCCAAATTTAAAGCACTAATAATTTGACGAGGTTTATTTTTTATTTAATTTACCTTCTTCCACATACGCTAAAAAGAAAACGGTCAGGACAATTTAAATGTTAGATGGGTAAGGCTGCATATTATGTAGTAGGTATAAATAGATAACGGGTTAACTTTTTTATATTAAGTGGAAGGAATATTAAATTAAATGCTATAGGAACTTTATAATAGTGTAAATTTAAAGTTAAACAGTGATTAGGAACTAGAGGTTTTTCGTGTTAAAGTAAAACCTCAATATACAGAATAAAGGTTTTTTCTGTATTCTGAAAGTAAAACCTACGGTTCACCACACACAAATAAATTGCATTTACTGGCCAGTGGCGGCCTGAAAATTTACAAATAATATAAAGATATAGGTAGGTACTTTGACTATAGACATTAGACACTATGAATACATAACAATTTTTACGATCATTAATAAATTCACAACATAACAGATATGTTCGTTAGAATAATTAATATTTCGTCAAGCGTAATTTATTTTTAAAGCCTACCAGCTAATTAATAAGATTTCATAGAACTAGATAATCATTAAATATAATAAATAAGATATCTATAAAGTACTAAAAAAATTATACTAGGCACTACATACTAGTAATGTTACTATGTAGATTGTAGTTTATTACTATTATATTATTATGGTACTTCCGGGCTCCGACTTATTATTAATTAAAAAGCTGAAACACTCGGATCACAGACAAAAGTAAATGCGGACGTCTACGTATTTTATTGCTAGCGTATATTATAAACCTAGTATCTATATATTATTTACATAGTTCCTATCTAAAAGTGATACCTACACTACAAAAAATGTATACCTCTTTTATTCTTCATCACGTGTAAACATTTGCAATTTTCGATAATTTTTCACAACCATTTTTTTTATAAATCCGCCAAGTTGTAACTATTATATCTACGTCGATATTGCAAATAATAAAATTCGGTGTAGATGTATGTATATTATAAAACCGTTGTAGAGAAGAATATATTTTAAGTGACTCTTATCCTCGTTGAAAAATACTCCTCGACATGTTACTTTGAAACTAATAGTAAGTGATGCGTTAGGGCCATCTAAAATTGATTCCAGACAGCTCATAGAACTTCTCATTGTGTGGTCTATAAAAGTCTCTCAATCGCTCAATAACAAATTTATCTATTCGTGGATGGTTCCTTCCTTTTGTTTTGCCCAAACAATGTGGAATCGATTTTGTCTCAGACTTTAGAAGACACGGGAAACCTTTTGTCGAGTTAAAGTAAAAGTGTTTGTCTGTAATAACTCGTTTCAGACCTAGAAAATCCTAAAAACGTAGAATATAATTACTAATACGTAATAGCTTAATGTAAGTATTACTTGCAAATTTCTGTAATACTTTCTTCCATATAGTATTACAGACGAGTTACACAACGATTTAAAAATGGTAAGCTTATTTAATGGGTAGGGCAACATTTAATTTCCTTTGTTACAAATATCAAATTTAAAATCTTTCAAATCTAAAAGTTATACAATTGAAAATACTGATCGTATCGAAAAATAGTAATTACCTGCACTCTCGCCATCTCAGCTGCTGGGTCAGCAACTAGTTTTTCGCCATTTATTAATAACAATCTAGACTTCGGAAATCTCCTTAGCCACCTGCGGTATGGCCGGGCATATATACCGAGTCTCACAGGAGGCCAGGATGCATCAACAGATAAAACTCCCCCCCATTGCACCGTACTATTTATTAATGCGAATTCTTCGAAGCGTGGCAACACTGGGCGTTTGCTGAAAAAGAAATTTTTGATTTTATAACGTGTTTAGGAATTCTATTTTTTTATATTAAATGAAATTATTCTGTATTTTCCTTTTTGTATATGTTATGTTAAAACGTAATAAGGAATTTATAATAAATGTTTCAAACTTCATTGAACAATTTCAAAATCGACTGGTTTTATTTATATAATACGAACCTAGCAGACTGAGTATAATCGCTTATTGACCTAGTAACCGGATCCCTCACGACAGCTATTAATTTAACAAGGGGATTCATTGCAAATACTCGTTTTGGCGCCGATTTCGTTACCCAATAGGATGGCGTCTTTTCCATGGTTATTTGACCGTCAAGAGTTGGCGGCATTTTATCCCTTCAATAAAAATATTAGTACATATGAAATCAATATACCTATTATAATTAAAGAAGATTATTTGTTATGCAAGCTTTCTCCAATCTTTAAATGAATTCTGTTCTTTCTTTCTTATATATTATGGCATTAGCGTCTAGCTTTTTGCCAATGTCAAGTAAAATCGTCATCAAGTCGTCTTTAGTAGAGTCAGTCAGTCGTTTCGTTCTGCCCTTCGTAAAGTGATAGTG